>WYDI02009662.1:0-71337 GCA_009867235.2 Psittacus erithacus
ATCATCCTCATGGCCCTCCTCTGGACTTGTTCCAACAGTTCCGTGTCCTTTTTATGTTGAGGACACCAGAACTGCACGCAATACTTCAAGTGAGGTCTCACAAGAGCAGAGTAGAGGGGCAAGATCACCTCCTTCGACCTGCTGGTCACACTCCTTTTGATGCAGCCCAGGATACAGTTGGCTTTCTGGGCTGTGAGCATATGCTGCTGGCTCATGTTCATTTTCTCGTCAACTTAATGACCCTCAGTTGCTATTCTGCTCTTGCTTTGAGCTTATATTCAGGCTACGGTTTGCCTAAGTAAAATTTTATAAAGTAAAGAAATCTTCAAGAATGCATTCCCTTTATACGCTCATTTACCCCTGCTTCTGAGTCAAGCCAGAACTTTATAGCCTGGTCCAACTTTTTCTTTACTTCCACATTTCCTGAATGACAGCAGTATCTCTCTCTCTGGTGATTTTTGAATATCTCATTAAAAAAGAAAAAATAAATAAATACAAATATATCAGAACAGAGGTCATTGAGCGTATGCCTATCTGGTTACACAAGCGTCTGCTTTAAGCTTAAGTAGTTGGACCAGTATGGATTGCTCATTAGAAGGGCTCCCTCACCCCTCTTTGAGTGGAAATGGATATTGTGAAGACACAACTCATCCTAGGTCTTACAGAGGACAAGGTTAGCCCCGGACATAGGGTTATCTTTTCCCCCCATTTGTACATTTGTATAATGCAAACTTACATTTCCCAGTACATGTCAGTACTCCCACAACAGTCTGCTGCCCAGGTACTGTGAAGTGCAGTTACAGGTCAGGCTGCAGAATCACGTGTTCCTGCTGTGCACAAATGTATTCAACAAATGGGATCCCATGCCAGAAATCTGCCATGAATTGCATTTGGCAGAGCCTCCTGGCAAACCATCCTGTCGTTGGTATCTTTGCAAAGTAAGCCATCAAGACCTGACATGACAATAGTGGTAAGGAAGTTGTTTTTTGTAATAATTTTTGGTCCTCATTTTAGAAATCAAGAAAAAAAGCCTGAATGCTTTTCAGTTGGAAACTTTGTTTTTCACCTCACTGTTTAAACAGTCTAGTGTTCAATCAGTTCTCACAATTATATATTATTCTCCTGCAAGGGCAAACAACTGTTGTCTGTCTCACTCTCTTTTCCTCCTTTTTTGCTAGTAATACAACTGGAGAGAAAATACAGAGAAAACAAATATAAAATGGAGCATAAATAAAGGATAAAGGTGTCATTAAAGAAGGAATTGGTGACAGAAACAGTAAACATAGAGCTTGAGTAGAACTCCATCCAGTTTTGGAAACCTTAATTCAAGTCGTTACATGTACAGAATATTGTTAAATTTATTAATGTCTATATAATTAATCTAATCTAATCTAATCTAATAAATATCCCCCATGGCAGGGGGATTGGAACTAGATGATCTTAAGGTCCTTTCCAATCCTAATTATTCTATGATTCTGTGATAATATACTATTCTTCTCATAAAGGATTAATGCCTTGTTAATTTTCACATGAAAATGCAATTCAAATACATATTCTGATAGTTTTAATGAAGAACACAAACAGTGAAGAAAAGACTGAATGGTCTGGATTAGGGATTGCAAAATGGGATCGGTAAAAAAGCCCTTTAGTGTCTCAGTTTATCCATGCACCACAATTGGACATGTACATAAAATATTGCAGAATGACATTCAGAGCGTCAGACATTTAATGAAGCACCTTTGCTTTACTGAGAATTCAAAGATGAAACCACAGTAGTTATTTATCTATGGAAGTATCACCCTACATATTTTTCACTACAGTCAGGTTCTAGTATAATTATCTCATACATGTCAGCATTTAGAACTTGAAATATAAAATGGTGAAAAAACTGAAACGTTAAAAAATTTAGTCTATAAAACACTTTGGCTGTTAAGAAAATAAAATTAAAAACAAGATGAAGATGTTTTGCTTGTTCCAATTAGTAAGAACTGAAAAGACTGGCAAACAGAATTGGGATTGCTAAATCCTAGCGTTTAGACGTCAAAATAAGTTAGAAATTATAATTGTTTAAAACATGACTCATGAGATGTGCAACAGCACACTTGCTTTTGCTCTGGTTAGATTTATTAAAGTTACATGCATCCTTCATCAAGATACTACATAAGAGATGTAACTTCATTGAAGTTATTTATAATTCTATGCAGATTAAAAATAAAATGTTTATATTTGACTGGAACACCATCACTCTTTTCTTCAGTGTAAGCTATCACAATGGCATAGTAGAAGACCTTAGATGGTAACCTATGTACTCAGACCAGAAATCACACAAGAGTCTTATTTACATGATCTGTGTCACATGAAGGTGCAACAGAGATTTTAGTTTGGAACTGAATGCAGAAGCAAGCTCTTCATAGTGAATATTTTTGCTTTTTGTATAACAACAGGAGTTATTCCAGGCTTTTTAACATATCCACTACAAAATGTGCTATGTTAGACCACGCTGCAGCTGCAAAAGTGAGTACAGTGGTGGAAATTTGCTCTCTAGGATGATTATTGCTACTGATGATTCTTATTGTTCATGCAGGAATTATAACTCAGATGTAGCCTCAGCTTCACAGTGCCAATCCTGCCTTCTTACATCATTCATGTCTTTTTCTGTGACAGAGGAAGAACAAGTTGCCTATGAGTTTTGTTCTTCATGGTAATTTCATTAAAGCAAAGCCCATCTAGGAGTTTCCCATTCTTTTAACGATTTACTGTGTGATATAAGCATAACTGAAGAGGAATGAATGAGTAAAGTGAAAAATAACTAGCTGCAAGTAAGCACAGATGACAATTTTTTTAAAAAAACTGGTATTAGTATTAATATTAATTAATATTGGTTAATTAATATCTGGTTAATATTAAACCAGAACCTAAGCATGGGATTCACAAAGGTTAGGACACTGTACATGCATGATTCTTGTAGGAGGTGGGGGATTTGAACAATCTTGATTTTCTTCAAGTTTTGAATGCAAATGTCTGTACAGGAATGAAACAACTTCTCCTGCTGAGGATTTGAAGGCATGGACCTCCTCATGAGATAATCACTTCCCCCTTTTTGTCCAAAGCTCCAAAGAAAGAAAGATGCCAGTCTTTATACCAACGGTTCAGCAACTTAAATGTTCATTCACAAGTTGAGAAATCTGACTTTTGTCCCTCATTTGCTAAGATGGCAACAACTAAGCCAAAATTTCCTACTTGTCAGAACAAGGCATTAAGCTGTAGGTTAGTGGGGTGTCCTGTTCTGGACCACCCTCAGTTTCTCTTCTTAAAGCTCATCTATTTCTTGTAAATTTCCACTGGGACAAGGAATGGATCATGAGTCACACACACAACTGGCTAGCTATCAGGTTGCAAAATTCTTGGCAGTTGTAAGATTATCACTCAGAATATAATAATGCTTCCAAAGAAGGCAAAAAAAAGGCACAGTCTTTATCATTGCATTTTCATCGAGGGTATCCCGCTGGTTTTAATGATATTTATATCATTTCAGCATTAAATAAAATATCATCAGAGGAGCAAATGATATATAATGTCCTTATGCTTAAAAGGTAGATTTGGGGAAGCCAAAAGAAAAAGATTTTGCATTCATTCTCTTCAATTTCCAGCGCAACAGAAATCTAAAGAAAAGCAGATATCTATAATAAATGACAGGGGAAGTAGGAATAATTGGTATTGATTGTGGAATGCAAAGCAAATCACATTCTAAAGCACTCGATCATTTTTAGCTGTAGTGACTGTAATTTGTAGATGCTACTCTTCTAATATATTTCATTTTCTGTATTTTATTTTTTCTGTTAAATGTGTTCTAGTTACCATTTCCTTTGCAAAAGTGTATGTGTTTGTAGCAATACAAAATTACCAGTGATACAGTTTTTAGGGAAGAAAAATAATTAAATAGTAATTTTCCACACAAATAAGACACAAGGTTTTGCAAAGAAGGTAACTTCTTTGTTGTCATTTGGTTTTGGTATCTTTTATAATCTTTCTCCAAGTTCTAACTTCATTTAACATCAACAAATACCATTACTGCCTGTCAGCACTTAGTGCTGTGTACAGGGTTCCCTCTGACATCCTCCCAGAGCAAAGCTCCTTCTACAACCATCTTGAAATCATGGCTTCATGCCAGTGTTCCCTAGCAGAGAATTTCTCCAGGTCATTCCCATATCATGTCATCATGATGTCCTCACCAGAGCATGCCTAAACAATACCCTTCTGCTACTGGAAGAGTTTGCCTCTGTCCATCTCTTTTATTTACCTGGTATTAACTAGTACTTTATTTTTCATTCATCTCCAGCACCCTGATTTCTACAGAAAGATATCTCCATACAAAGATATGAACATAGCACCACTGGTGTCAATAGATGATGCACTGGGATGAAAAAACCAATCCCCAGTTTTGACAACTACTGTGCTTAAACAACTTTTAAAGCTGTTTTAGTGACAATTAGCGATCTGCCAGGTTTTGATCAACTTCAGCTTCTGAATAGATTTATGATCCTCAGTCTACCTATCTTTTGGATCTTGAAGCAATTTAAATTCAAGATGAGAGATATGAATAACAGAAGCCATCTGAACAAATGGCTGCAGCCTTCTGATCAGTTAATGTTGAAATGTTACTTCCTCATGACAATGTGCGCCTGACTGCTAAGTAAGTGGTGAACCAAAGCCACTTGTATATGTTTCCACATACAAAATGCAATTACATAATGTAATTATAAGTTCCACAGGTTTAGATGAAGAAAGTGAGAAAAAAGTAAAGGTACTGCATTCTCAGATAACCATTTTCTAAAACTCTAAGTATTGACAACACTTTATTGGCTGCCCTGAAATTAAAATGTCATGCATCAAATGTCAGAGGCCTTATGAATTGTCTTTAAGTTTTGTTCTTAATCTTCCTATAAAAACATACTCCCAATTTTTTATTGTGAATTTCTGAGGGAGATGTACATTCTTAAAGTTATTTTTCATCCACTTGAAATTTTTACACCTTTGATATCCATTTTCTCAAGAGTTAGACTGTAGGATAATTTTAATCATGCACTCTTGCTTCTGATCACTAGGAGGAGAAAAGCTTTACAGGGAAACAAATGAGTAATATAGATTGCCAGGGTTTGAAGCAAACCATTAAAGGTCTACAAAGTTCACCTCATATTTTGCAGAGGGTTTTTGTATTTTTCATTTCCCAAATCTCTCTATACAAAAGGGAAAAGGAAGCACCAAAGATGCAAGAGGAAATCAGAATCTCAACAAAGTAGGTTTTTTAGATATAACTTAAATTTTCATTTAAAGCGGCAAATATTTAGGGAGATCAAAAAAAGTGCCACTTCGACAATAACTTAGTCTCAAAATTCTGTGGTCTCACATCACAAGTTTTCTAGTCCAATGTTCATTCATTGGCTGAAACCTCTGTCTTTAGTTATTATTGAGCACTGATGGAAGACTTTAAGTCTTGAGATAATGATTACTTTTAGAAAAGGGTTAGGTTTCACTTGGCTTAAGGAAGACAAAAGTTTCCACCAGATCTCATCTCACACTGCTGGTATTTGCCTACCTGGAAAGCTACTTAGAAGTAATGCCTAAAGCAGATGCAGCACCAGAACCAAATGAAATACACATTGGGACTTTTTTTTTTTTTTTTTTATATTTAAAAAATAGGCAAATGTACAGACAGAATTCTTTGGCATCGACAGACTTTTAGTTGCTGTCAAGGAACAGGGGAATATCAAGGAAGCTGGAGAATGAGTGAAAGGAAATCATGTACATTATTGCACATATATGTATCATTCTGACTTTGCTGAGGGCAAAAGGGGTGAATGTGCACACAGTAGAAGGAGAACACACTATTTAGATATATGCAGAGTAACAGATATGAGATTCTGAAAAGCAAATGTATTGCTAGAGTTAATTTTGTGTTTATTTGAAATCAGGAAAAGAGAGAACAAAGTATACGCACCTGTAAGGAACACTCTGCCATGAAAAAAGATGGGTCTACACAAGTGAGGTAGGAGAAGAGAGCTACAGGTATATATTAAGGAACAGGTTCTACAAAGACAACAGAAAGCTGAATTAAGTGGTAGTTCTTCAGGGTTCTAGAAATGCTTACCTTTGTTATCAGGTACAGAAATGGTATTTAAGAGGTTATGCTTTCTACACAAGTAAAACTCACTGATGGCAACTTGCTGTAGCCTAATGTGAAGTAATATATTTATGAATCAAACACGATAAAAACTGCAGAAACTTCTGTAGAAAAAGTGGCCATACACCAGCTCATAAAAGATTGAGCTAATCTGAATTGTATTTCCCTGTAAAACTGGTTAGGAAGCCTTTTGTTTTATTAAAGGATATAGCCTCTGAAAATGTTACAAAGCTTTTATCCAAAGAAAAATCCATGAAGTAAATGCCTATATGTACATGGTTGTCACATATTGAAATAGAACATCTTTATGCTAACACAGCAGAAAAAATAACTGAATCAATAGCAATGAAAGTAACAGAATAAAGTTAACATATTATAATTTCTACTGCCACTACCATTCAGATGTCAAGTTTAAATAGTATCATAAATCACCTCAGGGTAGAAAGCAAGATCTGACAGAAATGGATTTTTTGACAGAAATGGATTTTTTGACAGAGGTAACTTCAGACAAAACAGTGACTAGGAGTTGACGATAGTAAAGGAAGATTTCAGAAAGTTTTATTCTTAATCTTTTCTGTTTCTATTTGGACAATGGTTTGTAAATACATAGCAGATATTTTTGCCTTAGGATTTGCTTTTTCTTATATAGGTAATCAAAGTATCCTTATGATTATTTAATCTTTTGTAGGCAAGACTAAAACATTTCAAACTACAAGGCATTGTAACTTCTTGCTCTTAAGGGCTAGTTTCAGTTTATCAGAAAGTTAACAATGACAAACTGATGTGGAGTATAAATGTGGAAAGGTCATGACATTTCATCAGAAGGAAGCTGTTCTATGGCAATGGGGCCTGAAAATGAATGCCACTGTGGGAATTTCTGCTATCCCAGTTGCTACCACTTTAGGAAATATTCTTAAACACCATTAATCCATATTCTAATAACCCTGGTTTTATAAAAACAAGATTCTTTCTAAAACATAATTTCAAATTAGCAAAAGTAGACCAGAAATATTGTGCTGCTGTAAAAACCTTATTTATTTTGTTTATTAGATTTCAATTTTATTTCTAGAATGCAAATATACATTACTACACATGTATTTTCGTCCACATAGAGCCTTTTTACAAATAGGTAAACCACTTATGTGGTTGAAAAGCCACATACCTTGTAATATAAAGTATTTTATTCTGATCCTCATAAGCTTCATTTCTTCCTTTCACAATCTTCAGAAATACGGGATTTGTAGAGAGGTAAGAAGAGAAAATTTAATAGCTATCCAGTGGGCTTCAGGCAGGTTAACCAATGGTATAAAATTTTGCAAAGCAATGAAGGCCACTTCTCATGAACACTAAGAAGTATTGCACTGTAGGATGCTCTGCTCTCGACCTCTGTGGGCTTGAGGTGAGTTCCTGGGGGTATCATGGCACAAGCCCTCTCATCCTGCTGAAGGTTACCACCAAGTAAGCAGTGCCCTGGTCCTGCCCCTGCCCAAGGTGTGGGCTTACACCAGTGTCCTCCGCAGTGCCTATGGGAACTCAGCAGAATTTGGAGCTCCTTTTCCCCAAAAGAGCCCACCTCTGGCTCCATGAGCAGCAGCCATTACCACTCATTTCCTACAGGCATTCCGAAAACAAACAATTGCACCCCTGCTCATAAGAGTGTGGTGATATTCAAAATAAATCATAAATAACCTCTAGTGTAATGAATCATTATGCGATATGAGGGAGTTTAAGGTGGTAAAAGAACACGTACCAATCTATCAACAAAATTCAGCCATAGATTAAGCAGGCAGGAGAATATAGCGGATATAAATGATACTGTTTTTAGGGAAAAGTGTATCATGCCACATTCAACAGCTCAAGAGAGGTGAGGCTACTGCAGCTCCATGTTCCCAGGTCCAAGCAGTAGTGAGGCTGAAGATGCATTCCCAGCAGGCACATTGTCCTGGTTTCGGATGGGATAGAGTTAATTTTCTTCCTAGTAGCTGGTGCAGTGTTATGTTTTGGCTTTAGTCTGAGAACAATGCTGATAACACACCAATATTTTAGTTGTTGCTGAGTAGCATTTACCCTGATCAAAAACTTTTCTGCCTCTCATGCTCTGCCAGTGAGGAAGGGCACAAGAAGGCAGGAAGAAGCAGAGACAGGACACCTGACCTGAACTAGCCAAAGGGGCTTTCCATACCATAGCACGTCATGCCAGTATATAAACTGGGGGAAGTTACCTGGAAGAGATCTGCCTGGTCTCTTGGTCTGCTTGGCCTGACCTGCTTGGGTCAGGTTGGGTATTAGTCAGCAAGTGGTGAAGCAATTGCATTGTGCATCACTGCTGTTTGGAGGGGTTTTCCCCTTTTAGTTTTATATGCCTCCTTTTATTTCCCTTTTCATTATTATTATTATTAATAGTAGCATTAGTATTTATTAGTATTAGTGTTAGTGTTAGTAATATACTGTACTTTATTTTAATTTTTAGGCTGTTCTTACCTCAACCCAGAGGTTTTGCTTTTGTTTCCCAATTCTCCTCCCCATCCACTGGGTCAGGGAGAGCGAGACCTGAACACGCATGCACAGAAATAGAAATGTCCAAGAAACAGTTGGAAAGGAATTTAATAAGAAGATAGAACAGACTGCACTGATCAGGCACAGGGCAGAGGCAGACAAGAAACAGTATTAACTTTTTTAAACATCCGAAGTGTAATACCAAGAATTCCACCTACACAATTCTGCAATTACTAGCAGTTCCAGTGATGGGCACAGTAAGTTGTAAATTCAATGTATCTTTCTTTAAATAATTGGCCTAACATGACTGATTGATTGATTGAGGCCAATGCTATGATTAACATAGCTGCCTACAAACCAAGAATGGCAATCTCTGCAATATAACACATCATTTGCAAAAAAATGCCCACTTGTCCTGGGTTCAGCGGCAGCAGTCTTTTTTCTTTTTTTTTCTCCTCCTTAGTAGCTGGTGCAGTGTTGTGTTTTTGACTTTTGGCCTGGAAACAGCGCTGATAACACTGATGGTTTTAGTTACTGCTCAAACGTTTACTCTGACCAAGGACTTTCTGAGTCTCATGCTCTGCCAGGGAGGAGGGAAAGCCAGGAGGAAGCACAGACAGGACACCTGACCCAAACTAGCCAAAGAAGTATTCCATACCACAGCACGTCATGCCCAGGATGCAACTGGGAGTTATCCAGAAGGGTTAGTTCACTGCTCGGTCAGCGGGTGGTGAGCAGTTGTATTCTCTTCCCTTGTTATTTCCTTTATCATTATTATTATTGGTGGTAGCAGCAGTGGTTTGTGTTATACCTTAGTTACTGGACTGTTCTTATCTCAACCCATAGGAGTTACATTCTTTTGATTCTCCTCCCCATCCCTCCGGGAGCGGGAGGAGGAAGGGGGGTGTGAGAGAGTGGCTGCATGGTTGAGTTATGGCTGGGCTTAAACCACAACAACCTTTTACGGGAAGTAAGACAACTAGACTGAGAAAAGCCTGAAATTATCCATACAATCTGACCAAACCAGAGTTAGGGCGCTAGTTTTGATTTCCTTGCAGAAGCAAATACCGCTCTGGTACTATGTATCTGTGCAGCCACTTCTGTGCCAGCTGAACAGAGTATTTGCTCGGTACAGGACATCACCAAAAGCAGCAGAAAGTGGACTTCACTCTCTTAGCGCTTCTTCCTAATTAGTGTGCATACCTGCAAATCAGTAAGCTTAGAGGACTTACTCCTCAGGCAGCCACTGTGGCTCTAAATTAGTATGGTAAACTCCATGGAGCAAACAGCTTTCAAGAAGGTATGTCTGTAAAGAATAAAGAACGTTTCTCATGCTCAGTGTTGCCTGAACTGTGTGCATTGTGCATCTAAACCTAGATAGCTAAAAGACTTCATAGCAAAAGCATTTCCCATACTCTTTGGCGTAAGACAGGACTTTTGCAACACTGCAATCAGTATTGCAAGATGGTGCTCTTTAACAAGCTGCATGCACAGTATGAAATCTGCGTATCTGCAGTTCACACACAGCACTAATACCAGATTTAACCAGGATAAATTGGAAAAGCCATTAAGCAATACTAAACAATGACTACAAGTTGAAAAGGAGCTTCATAAGTCCCTAAAAAAGCACAATTATCCATTTGTAAAAGAGGCTGAAATGCAATTGGTGTTGATATTTTTTCTGATACAATAGGTTTATAGAAGTGCTTAAATGTGTATTTCCTGGAAGGATCCCAAAAGGAGATAGAGTGGAACAGAAGTCCCCCTTCCTTCCAATTTTTTTGTTATGCTCATCTACCCAGCTGTGGTTGATCCCTAGCTTGCAGATGAGATACATACCTTTTAATGTAAATATATGAAACATTTGGGAAGCAAAAAACGAACATTCTTTACCATACACAAACTGATTTTCCATTATAAAACTGATGAATATATTAGCCAAGGTTCTTGGCAGATAAGCATAATGGTGTGATATGCAGAAAGGTCTTCGATGATCCACCGGTTTAATGAAAGGCATGAGGCCATTCAGAGGTATTAGACTGTCACTTAATTTAGCTCACCTAGTACATAAATTTCCACGTACGCCACTCTGAATGAATGCTGAAAAGGCAAATTAGGAGTTTCTGCTGTTAGCACATAGCTTTGTGGCCTAATATAGTATTTCTTTAACGAGTGTGAAGTTTGTATCCTGTGCTCTTACCTCTCCTGTTGCAAGTGGTAATACATATTGCTATTTCCAAGCAGTTTAATCTGAGAAGCATGATGCAGTGCTAGTGCCTGTTCTGTTATTTGATTATCTCTTCCTGAATCCTTGCCAGTAGACATACATAACATGAAATCATTCAAACATACAAAAAGAAATAAAGGAAAACATCAGAAAAGAAGAGCACTTGGGTTTCAGACCTTGATCTTGCCATCTGAACCCTGGTTGAAACCATAAAGGATTCAACCTTGCTATGATATTGGCCTTTCCACTCTAATTCACTGCATGTCTGAAGATGCTGAAAGCCAACACCCCAGTGTGAATGAGGTGTTGTTTTTGCTTTGTTTAAGTAGGTTGTCTGTTAAAACAACAGTTTCAGACCCACCTCAGAACTTGTATTATACCCACTTATCTCAGGATTCCCAAACTAGAAATACAAAGACTGTAGAATCAACAGATATTGTTATGTTTCCTAAAAAAAAGAGAGATATATATGTAGAATAGTGCATCCAAGCATTAGACAGGAGAATGGCAGAGCTGGGCTTCAAATCTGTCATTTTTCCTGGCTGCCAATATAATGTTCCTGCACTATACAAGTACCTGTCTCTTTTTGCTTTCTCAAAGGCTTCTGCTGTTATACTCAACACCTTCAAGTCTCTTTCCACATACCTAACACTGGTACTCTAGGAGCTGTGTTATCCTATACCGTTCCCATCATGATGGTATTGTGTATATTCATGTTGATGCCTGTACTTGTAATCAATTGCCCATTTTTACCACAGTAAGAAGAAAATAGCAATTAAGATCTACAAACTGCATGAATACAGTCTACCTATGATTTCTCATACAGGATGTGAAGTGAATGTAGCAGATTTTTCTGATGGTGACAGCAGTGCTGCAAAGACCAGACTTGTTCAGGCCTCCCTGTCCTTATCTAATAGAGTCTTGACTATTACGTGAAGATTAGTGAAACTATAGTTTGTGTATCCAGCAGGCAACTTCCTTATGTCCCCATGGATCACAGACAAGAAGAATTTAATATGGCCTTCATACATTCCTGATGTACCCTTTTCAGAAATTCTCATTTGCAAATGAAAGAAAACATATCCTAAATTGATATACCACTACTCCTGATATTCTTAGCAGACCACTCAATGAAGATCAGTGAAGATGGTTGAACAGTCAAGTGTACGATTCCATTTTTTTCCTAGTTTATGTGTGAACTGTTCTCACATACCCCCTTCCCTAACTGTGCTCCCTTGTCAGGAGAACTACAGCATCACTTTCCTCTCAGTGGGGAGCATGTTAAGACGCCATTTTTCCAAATGCTTGCAAGAGCTCTTACACATGATCCTGGGAATGCAACAAGGAGGCTGATGCAGTGATTTGTCAATACTCAGAGAGAAGACAGGGCTATGCAGAGGCGCAGTCCTCTTGGAGCAATTTAATACAAAGCGACAGACACTGTCACCTGACTTAACAGTCTACAGGGATTGAAAGTTATTTTTCCTAAAACAAGGACATATGAAGAAAAACCTCCTAGGCACCTATTTTCCTACATCCTTACTTCAGGTCTGGCTCCTTTGAGCCAACAGATGTGAAGGTCAGTTGGTCATCCAAATCCATTTTCATTTGTTTGGTGCATTTCTCTGATACCAACACTTTGTGAAACACAACACCTCAAAACTCAAACCTAGGCTTTGTTACATTTTTTTTTTTTTCTTATACAGTGGGTCCTTCCATTGTCACTAGTCAACAGGAAGATCAGACATACCATGTCCCTCAAAAACCTTCCTCTTATACAAGACCTTTTTCCCAAAACTATATGTATCCATTTTCTACCTCTTTTCTCTGAAACTCCTGCTCTCTGGGCCACCCACTGCCCTTTAGACAGTGGCACTTATCCAATAACTTGCTGAGAAAACTTTTCAAATGCTCCTTTTCCTCATCTGTAGCTTCCCAGATGCTGCTCTTCCACCTACTAAAGCCATTGGCAAAACTCCACACAACTTCAGTGGAAGCAGAGTCAGGTTGCTGATGGATAACTGCCCTTCTTCCACCAAATCCCAACAACAGATACAGATCTGGTAACTGTGTGGGCCAGTTATTTTTCTCTATTGTAATATAAGAACACTGCAAAATAACTGTATAATGCTGTACGTGTCTGTAACACTATATTTTGAATCTTACATGAAGTACTTGGCTTCTTCCATTTTATTTCTTTTGATTTCAGGTTCACATGCCAACAACCACTTGCAGAAGAAAAAAGGACCGACTCTCCTGGCCAAATGAGAAAGTACATTCCTGATATGGCATCCAGCTGAGAGCTTGAGTAGGAAGCAATACACTCAACAGGCATCCTGTGTCTTCCTCCAACCCATCATCCCACCAATTTTCTGTTCTCTCAACACTCTCAGAGACTAGGCATCAGTAGTTCCTTTACAGGATGAGCTTAGTCCAAGCTATTTTATTACCTTAACTTTTTGTTTGTATCTGTGGTTGCTGAACACAACCCTACAAAGGCACAGATTGAGAGGAAAAGGTTTGAATACAATAAGCTGGCCTGAATGTCAGCCTAGAATGAATGCTGAACTAATTTTTGAATTACAGATTTATGAAGTGTGTTTGCATCTTTCTCTCTTAGTGAATTGCTTGATTGTTCACCTAGTTCTATGTGGTTAATGTCAGGTGCTAGTATGCCCACCAGAATTTCCCTGTTGCTCGCCTTTCAAGTAACAGCCTTTTTTTGCAATTCCTCTCTCTTGTCCTGCTACAACAGCAGACATTCCTGATGAGACTGACTGCAGCAGTTCTTGCAGAAATCTGTGTCTGTGATGCACTTACAACCTCTAGGAAGACTTGCAGGCTTTTCTGAATAGTTAGACATTTATTTTGCTATGATTAACAAACTTTGCTGAAAAGCGGAATAAAAATATAGGCTCAATATTAGATATAATCAAAATGGTCACCAAAGTAAACTCTGGAAATGAGCATAAGCCATGATAGTTAAGACTTGTGCTGTAAGCCTCCACCAGAACACAGTGATCCTGGATCTGGGAGTTCTCCTCAATCTATTATGGAGCCAGACAGATACACAGGGGAAGTTTGACTGCTCTCATCAGAGATTTTGGTATGCCTTTAATCATCCCAAAGTGCATTAATTACAGAGACAAAAATCAAGTTTTAACCTGCCAAGATATTATTATAGAAAATCTAAAATATGATGAAAGGTAGACTGACATTCCTGTAGGCTTGCTTAATCACATATAAGTGTTTATTCACCAATGAATTCCAATGCATGTGTTATGATGTTAAGGGCACATTTTAATGGGAACTAAGATTATCCAGCCAATATTTGTGAATTTGCAATGTTGAGTAATTCTAACTGTTGTTTTTTATAAGTAACATCCCATTGCAGAAGAGGCAACAGATCAGTCTGCGCTCTACTCATTTTCATCTTGGGCCAAAACTGTCTTCATTTACTCCATGTGCAAATGAACTGTTTAGTCAGTCAGACAAGATACCATGACCACTCCTTGCACATCTGTCACATTGAAGTATAGTTACATAAAGATGAATGTGCTTTTTTATTGTCATAAGTCAAAAAGAACTAAAATTACTTGGGTTTTAATATTTTTTTATAATTCAATTATAATTGTTATCTTAGATAGTTTTTATCTTGCAAAATAATCACTGTGGGGCGTAGTCTGGATTTTGGCTGCAAACCCTATCTGGAGTTCTAATAAAGCCTAGAACTAAACAAACCCCAAATTAAAGCAAACAGAAAAACAAACAAACAAATTAACAAGGTCTTCAAGATTTTAAGGAAATTCCAAATGTGACAGACATTTTGTGTCTGGAGTCCATTTTGGTACAGTACTCCATAGGAGCTGTAGCAGATCTAGAGTTATGGATCCTAGAGATTTTACACACAACAGCTCAGTAGTGGCCCACAAGGAACTCAAGAAAACCCATGTGTTTCTGATTCAGGTCAGCTTCATAGCCCCCAGCCTGGCATCTCTGATAAGCAAGCTTACCAAAAAGTCTGTGAGGATATCTCTGCCAGAGATGTGGTACTATGTCACAAAAGTAGCAAAATGTTATACATCTTTGTCATACCCACAATCTCTGTGAGATGCTGCACAGGTATCAGAGCTTCCTTTCTTCAGAAGCCTTGATAATTCATGCACAAACCTCCTCAGGTTGACCACACACCTATTTTGTTCTCCTCAGCATTAACAGAGCAAGAATTATTTCTTTCCCAAAATCTCACCACAACTCTTTGCTTTTTCCACTACACTATCCCAGTCCCACAGGAGACCCAGAAAGAATCTTGCCCTACAGTCATAACAGGAAAAAAATAAGTTCACTTTATCAGGACTTCTCCCTTTGGGAAAAAAATCCTCTTTTACACATTCTTTGACATCTAAGCAAAACTTCTGGCTGCTTCAAGCAGCCTGGGACCTCACTCTTTGTTTTGTAGAAAATACCGGTGTAACTGAGAGGCTATAAAGAGAGCCCAAACAACAAATATGAAGGAGAGAGAGAGAAAAAGAGTAGTTTGACCACTGAGAAAACATGTGATACCAGAACTGGTTTTCCTCATGAGAGAAGGGCACCAGCCACACTGTGGCACTCAAACAGTGTTAACAACAATGCCAAAGAATACGCAATAATGAGGAACAGGATTACGTGCTTTTCTGTGTTTCACAATGCGGCAAGAGTTTCCAAGACAAATGTTTCAAAGGCAGAAATGCCCATGCAAACGACTGATGTATAACTCAGCATACTGAGTGATAAATAAGCATCTGGGAATTTGCTCTGCAGTGTTTATTTCTCTACAAGCATTTTTATATTGTAACTGAAACCTAAACTCAGATGCTTAAAATTTCCTTTAGAACTAGATAACCATCTTAATACAGCAGATTCCACAGATTTGCAGTAGGAGTGCCTTAGGAACTGTGACAGCAACATCAATCAAGCATCCTCACAGCCTCCAAGTGAATCGGGACTAGAAAAATAATTTTGACTTCAGTCTTCTGAGGCCTTCTGCATGCTGTCTGTCTCTCCTTATCTCCCAGACAGCCAGAAAAAAACCTGTTAGAAACTGTTATTCAAGTAGAAAGGCAAAGATCCTGAACAGTGTAGTAAGTAGTGCAGTGAAATCCCAACGTAGCATTTGCATGTTTCTACAGCATTTTACAAGCAGGTTTGCTACCTATGAACTACAACATGGTGGTTGTACAGAGCCATGGCTATGTAAAGAATTTTTTTCTCATACAAATGCACGCCATTTACATTACAAAGGGAAATCATAGAATCATAGAATGGGGTATATGAATGGCAGGGTAAAGGAAAGAAACCACTGGACGTCATATAGAGAAATGCAAAATGGCTGGACCACACTACTGAAAGCATGAAGTTGTTTCAACAGAACTGCATCTATCAACTTCTAAACCTCTGCCAGACACCACAAAGAAAATTAGTAACATTACAGATCAAAAAAGTGAAAAGACAAACCACACTCCTTGCAGCATCTGGATACTCAAGAAGTTAATGACAAACTACTTAATGTAAAATGGGGTCCCCATTACTGATGCTAATGTGACTTAAATGACTCTTATACAGTACAATCATGGGGTGTATGTAAAACTGAAAAATAGACATTAGCACTCAGGAAAACATGAGAGAAGTATAAATGTTAGCTGGTCCTGGAAAGCTAAGAAATTGGCTACTCAGTTTCAGTAGTTCACAAAGTAACTGCAGCACCTCACTGGTGAGGGGTGCGAGAGGGGAAAATCAGAACTACACAGAGGACCTGAGTTTGTAAACAGTAAGTAAGCCACAACAGTTTCCAGAAAGATTTTATCAGCCTGCACAGATGAGACTGAACAATGGTCTTCATTCAGAAGCGTTGGACAAGGATTTGAGCAACCTGGTCTAGTGGAAGGAGTCCCTGTCCATGGCAGGGAGGTTGGAACTAAAAGATCTTAAGGTCTTTTCCAACCTGAACCATTCTGTGATTCTATGACTCTATTGGCTATTTACAAAGGACTATGAATTAAACTAAGTTAGTACTTTTTGTCCGTTTACAGGTTGTAAAGACCTTCAGTGTCATGAATAGGTTAGGCAAACTTATGTGACCTGTAACTTGGTCACAATCTATTTGAAATTACTGCTTTACACTTGCATTCCTCCTACTGTGATGGTTGCCCAAGTCACATGGTTTCACCTTACTGGTTGAACAGATAATTCTTTCAAACACACACATGTGAAAGTGAGATCTGAATAATTCTGGTGAGAATTCTAATACGGATGTATGCTCACAATTCACAATGCTGTTCAGCAGTCTCCCCTCTAGATTTCTTGAACACACAGTGGTGGAACACTAATAGCAGGCATCATGAATTCTGTGTGAAACTTTGTATTTTGTTTAAACAGATATTAAAAATATTTTTGGAACAGAATCTGCCTATTTTTACTGCTAACAAAATTTGGCTCTAACAGAATCAGCAGGAATCATCATATTAGAATGCCACTTACTTACCAAACCACTTAAACAATCTCTACCCTGTCTTCCAAATTGTTCTGTGATACGCTTTCATCTTTCGGGAAATGATAAACCTACATAAACATATCACTAAAACAGATTTATGAGCAGGGTTGCTATATGAAAGAAATTGCTCACCTTTTTACTTAGTTAACAGAATAACCCTACATGAGCAAAACACAGTATTTTTCAGTATCAGATGAAATAACTTCACTTTTTTTTTTTAAATGTAATCTGCTTAATTTTACTGTGACTACTTAACATTAAAGTATTTGGAAAGACAAATAAATATATTCTTATAAAATACAGCAGCATGTTCTATAATAATGAGATAAAACATTAATAACAACGATGCTGCAAAGTTATATAGCATAGTGTAACTTGCATTTTCAGAGAAAAAAAGGAAATACTAAGTTTCTAGGACATGGGATATTTTATGAAGCTTCTTCAACCACAAATCAAATATCAGCTCTCTGTACGTAGTTGAGAAATCACTACTGACTACAGTTGCCTGGTGGATCATCTTCCTTCCACTCATGTTATTAAAAGCTAGTCAGTAGGAATTCGTTTATTTTAGAGGGAAAACTGGAGAAAATACGTATTTTCCTGCATTTCATTTCCAAACATTTAATTTGAGCTTTAGCAGAATGCTGCATTTTGACAGGTGTATGAAAGCCAAAGAAAAAGCCAAAGGGAGAGCACTCCTTTTTTATCTCAGAGCCCAAAGCTTCCTCCTTGCTGATTTTGTCCACATTCTTCAAGTCTAGTCATTCAGCTCAGCTTACCTATTCCTTTAAAATGCTGAGATAATGTTGATTTGACCTACAAAACCCCCTACCATTTATTCACATTAGGCATTTAATGAAATTGAAAATTCAATTTAGATCTGGCTTTTTAAATATTCTGCTACTGAACCAAAAATCAGCTGTTAGCACAATCATTGCTGGAGGAAATCTGTGAGGGTTTACACTCAGAATAGATACATACTACAAACACAAACACAGTGTATTTGGAGAAGAGTGGAAAGACCATCTACCCACACAGAATAACAAAATATTTCCATTTCCAACTATGAAGTTATACACTTCAATCTTAACCTAAGACAAATGTTTCCCATTTAGACAAGAAAATGCTTTTGGAATTATAAGAACAAAAGTCAGTTTTCTGAGTGACCAAAGCTGAACTCACAGCTGGACTGTTCAAAGTTTGTATTTTCTTTAATTGTGATTTTATAATCTTGCAGATTATAAATCACCATTAATTTGACAGTCTGGCTTTATACAGGTTTAGTTTAATATGCTGGTATGCTGTATTTGACTCAGGAGTTAAAATAAGTTATAACGAAGCTCTAAAATCTAACAAGTTCCTTCACATTATCAAACTTCAGCATGTTCTTAAAAATCTGCTTACCAGATTTAAAAGGTCAGCTGACTTGACTTCCCTTATTACTGTCTCCTCTGGAGTTCACGCTTTGTTCACACTCCTGGAATAAGTACTAGCAGGATATGATTTAAAGTTTTCACTCCTGTGAACTTACAAAGTCCTTGGATAGGGCAAATAACTTTCATATCTTAAGACCGGAGACTAGATTCAGGAGACAGCATGAAATGCTGAAATATGCTATAGCAGCAGATGTAAAGTTAAACCTAAATGTTGCAGCTTGGTGTTTTACACCCTTTTGCACCATTTCTGCACTCTGTAATGCCACTTTTTATCAAAGTTCTGTTATCAAAGCTTCCTGCAATTTCTTGTCAGCACAGGAGTATGTTCTAGGATCTGGATACTGTTCTCCCTGCGTCTCCCAAATGAACTACAAATTTCTCCCACTGTCCAGATAGCTGCCATAACCTATTCTATGGAAACAACAACCCATGTTCTATTCTTCTCTCAAACAAGAAGATGCCTGATCCTGTTCCCTTCTAAGCTATTTATTTGCCTTTATGTCTAGCGCTTCTTTTCTCCAAAGACTTTCTTCTAGCACCGTGTCCGCTTCTGCAGCTTCAAGCCAATACTGAGCTGAATACTGAGTTCAACTCTCTGTCACTACTGTCAAGAGAAGTCCAGCAGAGAGCTTCTGCCCCTGCTCAGCCTACTTCCTTCCCTGATAATTCCCCGACAATTCCCCTTTGCCTTGGAGCACTCGTCTCCCAAACACAGACAGTCTTATGACTCCAGGCAGCCTAATATTGTAGTCAGCCAGTACTTTGGGCTTTTTTACTGCAGTGGCCCTCTCACTGTCTATATTTGATATGATAACCTACCGAGGAAATAAAAAATAAAGGAGGATCTTATCAAAGGAAAGGGGTAATCTTACCAGTATGTATAAATACCTGATGGGAGGGAGTAAAACAGTTGGAGCCAGGCTCTTCTCAGAAGTATACACTGACAGAAGAAGAGGCAATGGGCATAAACAAAACTGTGGAAAGTTCCATTAAAATGTAAGAAAAATCTTTTTTTCACTCTGAGGGTGGTCAGACATTGGAAAAGGTGCCCAGAAAGGTTGTGGAGTCTCCACCCTTGGGTATATGCAAAACACAACCACATACAGCCCCAAGCAGCCTCCTCTAGCTGACCCTGCTTTGAACATGCAGAATGAACTAGAGACCTTCAGACATGTTCAACCTCAGCTACTCTGTGCAACTCTGTGATTCATTGACAAAGATGGGCAGGAACAGATGCAGGTTCATGGAAGGAGAGGAGAAATACAGAATGAGAATGAATGAAAATATAGATTTAAATTATAAAGGATAAAAATACACTTTAAAAAGACAGAGAGAGAATAAAAGAGGCAATATAAAGGGAAAAAAAATAGAGAGAAGCATGGTAGATTTGACCAGGCAAACCTAGAATTTCAAGGTACCACTACTTACTTAAATATCTAAGTCAGCAATTTCACTGAACTGACAAGTCAACCTGCTGGGATTGTAAGGTTTTGCTTGGGCACTTCTCAAGCTACCCATCAAGTGGTTGACAACCTAAACATCAGCAAGGTGCAAGGAATACACTGAATTAATTTATCAATGTGAAATGTCTAGAAACATGGAAGAAATGCCAAATTCCAGAAAGTAGAGAAATCTGCATGAGATCTGAAAAAGACTGCACATATTCTGACTTTTGCTTCCACCTGCTCTAATCCATATTTCCCCATGCTTTTCATCTCTCTCTGCCAATTCCGATAAGCAGGTAACACTGCCACCATGGTACTGTTCTGTAGGAACAACATTCCATCCAGAGGGACAGGAATGCTCTGATACTTCACAGCTGTTTTCTGCCTGGTACAGAGATGCTGAACCTTCCCTCTCAAGTTTCTTCCCTGAGTACACATTAATTAACTTGCTGTGTTCGTGAACATTCATCTAAGTTTTGAAGCTGCAACACAGAGTTCCCCTTAGCCATCACTAAAAAAAAAGCCTTCACCAACTCCTTTTCCCTCCCTAGCAGTTTCTGGAATCCCCAGTTTGTGAAAGCCCATCCCAATCCAGAAAAAAGGTGGCATGTAAACAGAGGAGGAACATGTGTTTCCAAATGGGAAAGGGGGTAATGCAGTCAGTGAAGTTGATACAGCTAGGCCTGAGCTGGCAGCTGTGGTAACAGAGGAATGGGAGGGTTGCCAAGGCATTAGAGGGAGCTGACAAGGGAGCAGGAGGTAAAACTCAGATACCAGATGATCACTTTATTTCTAGACCAAAGCAGCCGTATGGGCATGATTTCCATTCTGTTTACAACCAGCAGAACAGCAGGTGGTTGAAGGGATGGGCTGAAAAGCATGGGAAGAATCAAAGACAGTACCTGCCTGAGGGTGAAATATTGTTTCTACTTTTTAATTTTCATCCACACTGAAACTCTGTATTTTTTAAGGACATGCTCATGGTATGCAGGCTTTAGTCATTAAAAAAATCAGCCTGAAGCATAATTAATAATATTTCTGAGGAGCTCATATCAGTACATCCCTCTAAACCTCCCTTAAAAACAAACATACTATTTTCCTATCTGAGCACATGCAGTGTGAGAGAAGCAAGGAATATACTGTTTTCTGATACATATAACCTTTCAGCAATATATCTGTCACTAGAGTGCTTACTCAGTGACTGTTTAAATTCTGACTACAACATACAACCTTACAGACTGCGGTTTCTATTTAGAGAATAGCCAGATAAATTATATACCATATAACAGAGCGAGATCTAGCACTCGTTTCATAGCATTTTTTCTCTCAGTATCAGAGGGCTCTTGAAGGGACACTAATGTCATAACCCCGCTTTACAGAGAGGAAAAATGAGGCAGAAATAAGCTAACCTGTTGAAGCACCCAAAATCGAAGAGCAAGCCAGAGGCAGAGTAAGCAGTAGGACCTAGATCTCCTGACTCCCAGTTTGAACTCTTCCACACTTCCCTTGGCAGCTTCTATCTGCTAACTTCCCTACATATATTGCTGAGCAGCACTCAGGGTTTGTAAGCTACTGATGGGTTAATTAGCACCATGGCATTTTTTCTTCTGTGGTCTAGACATAGAAATATCCAGATTTTGTTTCCCTTGAAAGGCAGCCCATCCTGGAAACTGTACTTGATCACCCATTTCCACGTTTTTCTAGGGCCAGATGGGACTAAACATGATTTGAAGATTTTTTTTTTCCTTTCTTTAATGTTTCTTTTCCTTTCTTTCACTGACTAGCAGCTTGTTTGTTTTCTTTTGAGGATGACGCCAACTATAAAATAAAAAATGCAATTTCCAAGGTGGGGAAATTAGAGAATGATGGATTTGCTGTTGCCAAGAAGAAATAATAATTCTTGGACCTAGCAAATAAGTCTGAAAATAAAGAAAGGATTATTAAGTGTTATATAATTTCAATAGTAAAACCAGAGAGAACTTTCAAGAGACTGTCGTCATTTTTTTTTTTAATACTGTGGAGATGATGGACTTAGTGACATTGTTCACTTAGCCATGCAGCTGTAAAAGTGGGGTTCTTCCTACCTTGCTTGAATTACCCCAATTATCTCTGGTGTAACAAAACAGGATCTCCCTTTCGGCCTTCTCTCCTATATGTACTTGCTTACAGGCAAATACTGTATTACAGACCTTGGCCTCAGCCAGACGCTATGGAATTAGGTCTGAATTTTCCCAGAGGGTAGGGGCTTGGAGTTTTTTCCCTCTAAATTGAATGGTCCACATACTTCAAGATTTGGTTAGGTACCAATTCCAATCTAATTCTGAACTTTAATGTCACTGCTATTCTATTTATTTCTTACTATTTTTATTTTTAATTGCAAATACGGTTTTTAAACACATTCCTAAGTAGTGGATCCCAACCCTACAACTGCTTCCTTTCTGATTCTTCACAAGACAGACTCCCAGTCTGTTCAATCAAAAAATAACTAAAATGGTCAAAGGCCAAACACCACCTGGAAAGAGCAGACATTTCAGGTTATGTTTTTGATTACTTTGACTGTTGTCAGTGTATCCATATGTGAGTCAGAAAACCTAGATTATAATTTGTTTTTTCAGCTTTTGATCAGGTTTGATGTTGATGATTTTACATGTCTTCGCACCCCACAGTCACAAGCTTGAAAACAGTTATGTTCTCTCTGCCCTACTTTTTTAATTCTGCTCAATCTTTTACTCCTGTCATCATACAGGTTCAACTCTTTGTTTTCCTTGCTCTTACCTAGATCAGACATGGCACACATCTCTAGTTCCAAATAGTCTTGTAAAACCCCAAGGTGCAAAATGACCTGTACAGAGGTAGATTTTGGGAATATGTAACTGCTGTATTCAAGTAGGTCTTTTCAAAGCTGATGCAAAATGTGCTCTCCTAGAGGCTTATAACTTGATCATATGTTCTTAGCATTGAGCGAAACCACAGAAGTGATACTACTGACATGAAGCTTTTCCTCTCTACTTTCAGCCTTATCACCCCAGAAAATGCTACATCTGTTGCTTAAGGCACTGGAGTTCTAGAGCTTTTCAAGGAAAAGTTTGTCACAGCTTTTTAGTCATGGTCAGAACCAACATATTTTCCTCTAGTCTTATTTTTGGGAATGGCTGAACTGAGTTTTCCAAAATAATCAGCCTTGGGCAGACACCTGACATGGAAATTTTCAGCCCAAGTTGTGTAAGTTTGTCAACGTTATAAAGCAAAGAAAAGCAAACTTATTATGGCAAAACAGGGGCAGACAGCTGGTGCTACCAACCACACCTGTGACACTGACACATTATAGCTGACATCATTAATATCAATCTTAGCATAGTTTATCAAGTAATTTCCATGCTAATCCCTTAACTTCATAAAATATCAGAGTTTTTGGCCAAAGTCTTCCATGCTTGGTATTTGACTAAAGGCAATTTTCTTGGAGAACTTTTTGGGGAAAAAAAAAGAAAAAGATCTACTGAGACACTTCTGAGATATGTGTGTGAGAAAGAAACATACCAAACATTTTGCCCATTGTTAGAAAGACTTTCCAGGACAACTATTCAAGGATAGCCAAATAACAAAACATTAAACTTAGCATTTTAATAACCTGTAATGAACAGTACTTGTCTGGACAAACTAATTAGGAGGGGTAGGAGATGGGAGATTACCACATATGGGTTGTCCCCCACTAGCCTGAAGACTAAGGCAAGGGAATTTTCTGCAGTTTCAAAACTTCTCACTGTGTGTAAATCCACGTTTGCCTTCCCTCTGCCACTAAGTGAGAATGAACTCACACCATGGGTTGCTCTTCTGATCTCCAACTGAATCTCAACTTGTTTAGCAAACTCCTGGATCCTGTATTTACAAATGGGTAATGATCATAAATGAGTACCATAGGTTGCTGTCCCTGAGATGATGATTATATCTGGGGGACAGACTCACCAGATACCCTTCATCAGCCACTAAGAATGTTTCCCACACACAGAAAAACCTGTGCCTCACTATCTGCTCGGCATGCTGTGAGCACCATGGCACCTTAGCCATTCCTTCAAACTGCTGGCTTTGTCTTACTTTCAGACTACTTGTGGGTTTCTTAGACCAATGTCACTGGTTTTCCTTTATCTTTAAATCTCACCCCTGGGCCTTCTTTGGAAGTGTCCATTTTACATAAATTAAAACCGTGTGTTATTGAATCTCTATTATTTCACCCCTATTGGGCTGGCACCTCTTGCTGCCCCTGATGTTATTTCAAGCATCATCTGATGCCATTTTAGTGCATAAAATTGGGATTACTAAGCCTGCCATATTGTTTCACCTCTAGTCGGAACAAAAATACCAGATAACTCAATGACATTTCTCTCAGTTCTATAAAAAAAATTCACACTGTCTGCATCTTCAGTACTCTTCCTCTGTTCTTTTAGTTAGTAGGTATTGTCTAATAAATTGCTTTTCATTCAATCTAGAAGAAATTTTGAGGAAGGGTACAAAACAGTGGAAGATGATGAGTCTAGATGACCAGGCCAAGACTAGCTATAGCATAACTTGGACATTATTCTATTAGTGGGGTTTTGGTTTATCATGGAATACACAACGTGAGGAACAGTGGGATAAAAATCCTGGAGTCTGTGTTGTGGGGAGACTTAAATGGTCCATTTCTTCTCTCTCCACCTGTTCTTCCTTTCCTTTTTCTTTCCTTCACAGCATACAACATATGCCTTTACCTGTATGCAGCCCTATGCAAAATCCTTGGCTTGCAGCATAAATGCAGATCAAACAAAACTGCAAGGAAAATTGCCTACAGAGACCTGTAACATGTTTTTTTAGGTAGCAATGACTCTGCCTGCCAGATAAAGCCTGTTCTACTTAGCATTTGCCACAACCTAAATTCTTAAGGGCCATTGTCTACCATACCTCATTTGAATGACACAGCACTTTTATAGGGAAACAGCACTTTTCTAGGGAAGTCAGAGAGATGAGAAATTCAGATAGTGACATTTTATAGATATAATGTTAATTTTTTATCAGTTTGGTTTTGTTTTACTTCAGAAGTAAGTTTTTGTCTACCTCAGAATCCTGTGCAACTAACTTGTATTTGGCAAAAGTAGGCAGCATTTCAGCCGACAACCCAAAGTAGTCTGTGGAAAACTTTGTGACATTCAGAGAACACGTTTTCTGAAACAGATGCAGTGAGATCAAATATTAATTTAGTATGTGCTTGGAGCATGACTGATAACATCTAAGCATACATACAAAATTTTCTACATCACACAGCAGATGAAACAACTGCCACTGATGTGTGAAGGTACGTATGTGATTACAAATTTATCCTCTGCTTTGGGAGGCAAGGTTCTAGGCTGCAGAAATGGGACGAATCTGGGATAAGCCAGAGTTGACAGGAAGTTGTCCGTGCACTATGTATAACAATAAATCCTCTCTGCAACACCACATCACTTTGAATATTCTGTGCTTTTCAAGTTTTCTGTTCTGCATATGTACACACACAGGACCAAGTAGATTTATCATAGATAACTGCAGTCACTTCAGTCACTGAGACATCTAGACTTTGCTGATTGCACAGGCTTCCTCTTGTACTTAATGAAGGGAAACAGACCCCTCAGGGAAATTCATCACATCCCAGCACAGATGTCAAAGGTAAGTAATCGTCTTCTGGAACGGCTGATCTTCAGCTGACCACATGAAAAATATATGTAAGATGCTGGACTAATGCATGTTGGTATTTACATACACACACTATAGAAACCTTCTTCATCTATTTTCACTTAAATCCTGGTCAGAATACATTCAGCTTTCTAATACATTCTGAAAGATGACCATCAGCCAATGATTTCTTTTTCCAGAAACATCTTTACTGCAGCTTAGAGTGAAATCAGACTAACACTGAGCAGCAAGTGGTAGAAATATTTATTCTGGCTCCTAAATATGAAATTTAGCTTGTCTAACATTCAGAAATGTTGGCAGGAGAAATGGTATAGCGAAAGCTTTGATTTTTAAAGAGTGTCTGCCCCATGTGACACAATGGAAAACATTAAGGATTTTCCTTGTACCTATGAGCTTTGAGCAAGGACATTGCAAAGTTCAGAAATGGTTTAACAGAATCCGAGCTGTGAATGTACGTAGTACATTTAAAATGACTGACATTGATAAGGAACACTACAGGGTAAGTACAATCAATTGCTTTTGCATGAAAATATGTATTGTCAACAACAGGATAGTACCTATGTGTTTCCCAGTCTAGTTTTCAAGTTCATTGATGCTTTTGCTGAAGATATGGTTTCACCAAGTATTTCTTTCTTACATCTTACTTTGCAAATACCAAAATAATACGAATACTCCCTATGAGATAAACTCCTAGAGTATAGTTGAGTAATTCAGACACAAGTAGGAGACTCTGTCATGGTTACACAGCCAGCAGTAAAAGTCAGGTGCTCTCAATTTCATGGCTGTGCATCTTACAGGGAGCCCTCTTCCCTTCTTTGCAGTTTTCCTATCAATGCCATTCGTATATTTGGTTCAAAATCCCATAGTATTTTCTTCTCTGCCCGCTCCACTACCCACTCCACATGGGTAATTCTAGCTTCAGTGCCTTCACTTTGTCTTTTGGACCTTTTTCTGAGCTTCACTGTGGCTGGGTTCTCTTTTCCTTACACAGAGGTACTTGTGGCAGCTTTGTCCCTTGACTGGGCTGAGGAGGTGGAGTGCTCACTTTCTGAGATTGCTTCCAGATTACTGTGGAGGGCTCAAGACTTATTACTGTGCTCAGCTCACTTGGCAGAAGGCCTTCAGGTCTTTGGCATCCTGAATATCGTCAGTCACAAACCTCTGCCCTCTCAAACTTTGAAGACCTTGGAGATTTCTTTTGCTTTTGGTGAGTTTCTTCCTATCTTGTAAGACATATAAACCACCTTGCTTACAATGACATACAGATGATTTCTCAAATATTTGCCTTTGGAAGTTTCTGTGGGCTAGCAGACCACATTTTCAAAAGTAGGCTACTGTTCTTAGAACTATTTTGCACAACGGTATACATGGTACATATTGTAATATTATATCATACTGTTTCAAGAACAGAGACTATGCCGTTTTTGGAAAATCCCAATAAATAGGTAATTGCTTAGTGGAAGAACAAGAAACATTCTTCAATTCCTTACCTACCCTGCCTCCTAAGGGTGATCACACAAAACTGGATTAAGCTCCAGAAACAGTATATTATTGATGCAGCAGATGATCAAATAAATTGAATTGTGGGACAGCTGAATGGCTTAGGGAGCATCTTTAAAATCCTGAGTTGATAACAGACTATTTTTTGGTCATATGTTTTCATTAAATAGGAACTGCACTGCAAGCTCTGCTAAGCAGTGGGGAGGCAGGAAGCATGGCTTGTATAACAAGGAGCAGGAGCAGCACATGTTTTGTATTCAGCTCTTTGCCTGATTAACAGCAGTGCTGAATGGCCCTGCTGGGAGCCACATCCAGGAAGAAGAGTTAGCAAAGTGCCAAGGTCTGCAAAAGTAAAGTAACAGGGAACAGAGGGGGCTCTTAGAGACCTGAGAGTTTGCAGAGAAATACCCTGTGAAGGGAGAGGGTAAGTTACCCCCTTCCAAAGAACTGTACCAAGTGTTCAGGCTGAGGAAGGCTCAGAGAAGTAATGTAAACAGCACAGTGGAATTCTTTCGCAGATGGAAAATTAAGCTAATATCTCTCACTTTGGATCAAACCACATCCTATTTTCAGGATCGTTGAGCCTAGCCACATTAAACATGCATCTGGCCTACTGTGCTTTTCTGAGCCCAGCAGTACCATAGCAGATATACAGTTTAATTCACAGAAGCTGTTATATTCCAGTTTTCTATCATTACGTACTGAAAAACTTAGCACAACAGTATAGCCTAAAGTGTCTAGAGAGGACTCAAACACACAAAATCCCTGTAAGGCTCAAACAGGCTTGATCTTCAATCACCAGGATAATTTAAATCCCACACTCAGCCTGAACAATATCAGGGAGGCAGAGCACAGGCCTCAGGCAGATCATGATTGCAAACTGTTTCTACGTAAGTATTTACTTGGATTTACTTGGATTCTATGATTTTTGAGAGTGAATGCCAATAATCATAGAATCATAAAATGGGTAGGGTTGGAAAGGACCTTAAGACCATCTAGTTCCAACCCCCTGCCATAGGCAGGCATGTGTCACACTAGACCATATTGCTCAAGGCCCTGTCCAATCTGGCCTTGAACACTGCCAGGGATGGAGCATTTACCACTTCCCTGGGCAATCTGTTCCAGTGCCTCACCACCCTCAAAGTAAAGAGCTTCTTCCTTATATCTAACCTCAACTTCCCCTGTATAATATCTTATTTTGCTTTCTTCATTTACTTTTTTTCACTCAAAGCAAAGAAAAACCTCTCTAATATATTTACAGCTGCCCATGAAAATTCCTGAATCCTCTCTATTGACTTAACTGTGTTGTTTACTGTATACAGACACCGAATTTCTCAAATAGTGGGGCAGTCAGGCTGGAAATGAAGATTGGGCTGGACTAACACCATACATCTGAGATATAGGGCAACAGTCTTTTTTTCCTTTTCTTAACAAAACCTCTAATAGACAAGCTAGAGATATAGGTTTTTGTTGTTTTGTTCTTTTTCTGTTTTCCCAGGAGATAAGCAGTCCTTGCAAGGAGAGCAGGAACCCAGGGATTCAAGAATTTTTCAAGAAGGTACACTTAAGAGAAAGTGAGAGAGATTCTCTCTTGAGATCGGGAAATCAGACTCTTCTATGCAAGTAATTAGGGAAAGGTAGAGTTCTTAGGAACCCTGTTAGAATTAAACAGCAGTTTAGCTGAAACAGACTGCCCTTTTTGTTCCCCCTCAGCCACAAATCTGCTAGTCCAAAAGAAGAACAGTTACCAGAAACATAAGAGAGCCTGCTGGTAAGCGCAATTGATTAACAGGTTGCTCCTCTGTGAGAAAACTCAAAAAAAGATGAAGGTATGAGGCCTTGTACACGCCTAGGTGGGTACAGAGATCCAGAGGGGAACAGCTATGTCCCATCTCCTTGAACTTACCAGACTTTTCATATTCTGTAACAGCAAACTCATGGCAAAATAGGTTGGAAGCATGGGAAAGCTGATCCTCCAGCAGTCTTTTGTTACACTGTCAAAATACTACTTCCAAGAAGTAAGAAGAAATAACAGGGAAATATACATTTAAACACTCAGATACTTAAATCCCTCTACCTGTTGCCCTATACACCAACTTCAGAGATCACTGTTGCTTATATGAGTGAATCAGAACTACCAGCTTTTCCTGTCTTACATCAGACAAGGCCCTCCGCAATCTAGGACTGCAACTTCTTGTCTGATTGTTATTGTTCTATTATAAAGCCTCATGTGTGCAAATGACAGAATCATAAAATGGTTTGGGCTGGAAGGGACCTCCAAAGGTCATCTAGTTCCGACCCCTCTGCCATGGGCAGGGACATCTTCAACTAGATCAGGTTGCTCAGAACCACATCCAGCCTGGTCTTGAACACTGCCAGGGATGGGGGTTCCACAGCACCTCTGGGTGACCTGTGCCAGTGCTTCACCACCCTCACAAGTAAAGAACTTCTTCCTAGAATCTCAGCTGGATCTCAGCTAGATCCTCTCTGTCAGCTTAAACCCATTCCCCTTTGTCCTATCCTTACATGCCCTTGTAAAAAGTCCCTCTCCAGATTACTTGTAGGCCACCTTTAGGTACTGGAAGCTGCCCTAAGGTCTACCCTGAGCCTTCTTTTCTCCAGGCTGAACAACCTCAACTGTCTCAGCCTGTCTTCATAGGAGAGATGCTCCTCTAGTTGGACCTTTGGAGATACTTTCCAACCCAAACTATTCTATGATTCTATTCTATGATAATCATTTATAGACTGCAAATACAGCCTACGCTATGTAAATCCTGTGAAGTGTTTACTTTCTCCTATATTGATGACAGTACCAGAGGGGCTGGGCACACAAACCAATATTCCTACTGTGACTCGATGACACTTGCTATGTCTTTAGCAGTGAGTTTGCTCCTGTACTGTAAATACTTAAAATTTAGTAAACAGTTTTGATGCTGCTTGTGACACAGAATAACTTGAGTCCTTCTGTCGGAGCAGTGTTAGCTCTAAATGGTAACAGAAGCAAAATGCAGTAAAAGGTTATTTTCCACTATGCCTTTGACAAACACAAGCTAAAGCTCTGCTGAATAAAATGGAGCTGATTTTTTTGTTTCAAAGCGGAATCACAATTCAAAAGGTTTCTACAGAAATGAAGGGAAGAGGCATTAAGAAAATTGTGTTTTCTTTTTTCCTTCAAATGCACAAGTTTTGAAGTGGTTATGTAATATTTAAGTTACTGAATACAGAAAGTTACTCTGTTCAAGAATAAATGATTCACATATGCAGAATATTTCATCCAAATTTACATTCAATGAACAAATGCTTATTTATGAAATTACACATGCAGCACAACCAAAATGAAAGAGGGACAGGCTCTGACAGCTCTCTTAAGATACATGTGATACCTAATCCTCCATGGAGCTACTAAACTGGCATACACATATTCAATACGTAGCTAATTCACAAGAAGCAGATTGACAGACCAGAAATAAGTTTCTCATTACAGTGCTCCTGCTTCATCTTTTTCAGGCCATAGACAAATTAGGTGGACCTGCAGAGACGGTGTCACTATTAAACATTTTTTGAGACACCAGAAAGACAGCAGAAGAAATATAAAGTATTAGGATAACTGTTCAAGAGTCTCGTCCTTAGCTCAGTAGTTACTAATCTGCATGTTCTGAGGGCAGCATCCTCATTCAGACTAGAAGGAAAAGCAATGATTAACAACTTTAATAACATCAATCCAAGTGGAACCTACATTAAAAACTTTCAAAAGCACGGCTTTCTAAGCTTCTGGAAAGGTTGAATAAGTTTCTCAGTGTGAAAGCTCCAAAAAAAATTCTTCAAGTTTGGCTTACGTGTGTATTTCTTTGAAACTTGAGGACAGAGCCACATATGAAAAATACATGGACTGTACTGAAGCTTACTGAACTTGAACTTTGCATTATATAAGGTGTTACTCTACCACAGTGTCTTTCTTAGGCATCTTCATATAGTCAATGAATAAAAGGGCTAGTAAGCAAAGAGTTTTATATTAAATAACTGAGTGTTATTATCTTGAAATCACTTCTTTTTTTTCTTTCCATTTTGAGGTAAGAAAGCAGAAACTGACAAAGTAATTCACTTGGAGGTAAAGAAAGGGCTGACATATGGGCGTTAAAACTTTGCTTATGTTGGAGCCACATCCTGTTTCAGATGCTGATTTCTCCTTCACACACACTCCTGTGAACCCATATCCTCTCCTGAACTTCAGTTCTCCCATTTGGGTAAGCTTGTAATAATCAGCCCAAATGGATGCCTATTTATATGTGTTACAGGAATGTTTGTACGCTTGGATGATAACCAAGTGGGAAACAGAACCTGGGAGCCTTCATCTTAACAGTTGTTCTTCTAAGCCTCCTGAGTATATCAGCAGCAGCACCAAAACTTATAGATTTCCTAAAGTGTTTGTGAAAACACGTCAAAGTTTTAAAGAACATGTAACCTTTAAATTGCACAAAAGCAATTCTCTGCACTCTGAATCAGAGCTAAATATTACAGAACGAAGACCAACATCAAAACACATGAAAGATGGGATATATTTCAAAATTCCCTTTTGCAATTTGCCAGCCATGCCCAGGTAAAATAAGTACAGAGATGATGCTACAGCACCGTATATCCTGTGTTCTTGACACAACCTGCAAATAACTAGGTACTGAAAAATCTAGGCAGTGGTCATAAAACCTGTTCTGCAAAGTTCTGGGACTCAGTAACAGCCACGAAAAAAGGCAACTTACAGCATCTGTGGCTAAATTACTATTAAGATAGGCACATGTGCATTTATGTTTTGGTAGGAGCAGTAGAAGCATTCATTGTGGCTGTGCCCTCTAATACTTGGCACCAGTGTGACTTAAAAAGGGGAGATACATTCTGTTCAAAGTTTCCTTATAATTTTTTTTTTGCTTTTCTTTAAGCAAAAACGTAATAATTCTGTCTGAAAACTGTGAAAGTTATGAGTATCTGAAAGAAGAAGCTTGGTATGTTACAAAAATAATTGCACTTTAAACTGAAAACCATCACCTCCACCCTTGTACTCATTATAAAAATCCTGTGAAAAGAAGAGTCTATTTCATCTATTGCTATAGAAATTGCAGTTAGCCAAATAATGTGATCATGTTCTTACATGATATTTTGATCAGAGGATCTTCAAAGTGTATAAGCTGAATGCTTCAATGGTAAAAATTGGCGTGTATAGATAATGTTAATGTTTCTGGAATAATGAGAGGAAGAAAATCATTTTTATGAATGCCAGACAGTAATAATTTAAAGCATGATAAGCATTTTTATGTGGGAATACAAAAATTTCAGTGTTGCCAGTGGAAGGAAAATAAGATTTTTTCAAAGCACTTTTGGAATCTTGCACATGTTTAGTGAGCTTGGCACCTCTGACACTTACAAGCTTGGATAGCCTTTGCGTAGATTTCTGTATATGTGAAATACTCCAGTTCCATTCCAAAAAGCTTCAGAGAAACAGGATCAGTCACCACAGAAGGGTGGGGTTTTCATTCCATTTCTCTAGACACCATAAGGTCAATTCATCTGTTCCTAAAGGTTTGAATTTACAGCCACATATTTTACATATGAGTCTTGACCTCCCCCACATAAATATCATGATTCCCATTTTACAGCTGAGCCCACTATAACGCACAGGGATGCAACTTCTAGTCTTGGAAGAAATGAAAAACAACAACACATTAATAAAGTACTAACAAGTCTACCTATGAATGTTTACAGGAACAATAACCTCAGCACTGAAAAGTGTTAGCAAAAACATACCAGAGGAATAAACTAAACTTAAGATAGCCTACATTAGACACCACACTACAAGTTTGCATCATCAAAAATCTGCAAAACTGAGTTGTTTTGCCACTGTAGTACCTCAGACATTTCTGGGAAGTTCAGATTTTTCTAAGAAATACAATAGAGTGCTTATCAGTCACTGTAAAATTAGTGCAAACTTGAGACAAGAGCCTGCCACATTCAGCAATGCTTGCATCTCTCAAGGCCTTAGACCCAAAGAGTAAAGTGTAACTTCTGTGTTTTATATATATATTACAGTATTTGTTAAAAGCTATGGAAAGTGTACCTCATCTGCATGTAACTGGCAAACAATCAAGCTTTACCTACTTCAGCTTTTATGATAACTAGCAAACAATAAAATAGACATAGAATATACATAAATACAGCAGCCTGATAAGACACCAGAGCCCTCACACCATGATTAGGAAAAGATGCAATTAATGGCCATTTGAGCTGAAAGAAGGACAATGATTCCATTTCATGGCAGCCCTCTAGATGACCAAAACAAAATTTGCTTCAGATAAAATTAAAGCCAAGTGACATTTCATAAAAAGAAGTTATCAAAATGTCTCACTGAAATTTTGATAGGATTTGAAATCATGCTGTATTTTTATATATATTTGGCATTTCAGCTTCGTGCTCCTGCTCTGATTCTGAGCAGAGACTTAATTCAGACAGAAAAAGAATCTGAATGAAGCTGGTCCCCCATCCTCATGTCCTTACATAAAATCACTTTTCCCCCATCTTCAAATCTTTCCCACAAAACAAAACAAACACACACCCCCCCCCCCCCCAAAAAAAAAACCAAACCAGCAACAAAACCAGCAAAAACCACCTTGTTGAAATATTCATGTTTCTACAGTGTGTGTCTTCCTGAGTGACAGGGCAACATTTCTTTTAGCTGAAAATTTTCTCCAGCTCCAGTCACCAGCTGGAGCAAAAAACATGCATAGTCGTTCCGTTGCTCTGGCATACCCTGCTGGCTGCCCCACAGGCCTTTAAACCAGTAAGGGCACTAGGAGATGAGACATAACCGTGAACAGCTACTTTAGCCATTTTCTCCATCTCCCCTCACACTGTGAATTTGTTTAGCACTGAACAATTTTTGCAAGGGCGTACAGTCCCCCTCAGGCCCTCCTGAAGAGCCGCCGGTCGGGGAAGTGTGGCGCGGCAGGCAGGCTCCGCCATTCTCCCGCCACCCGCCGGGGGCCTCTACCGCAGGGCATGCCCCCGACACGTCCCAGCGCCTCGGCACAGAAACTCGCAGCCACCCCGAGAGGCGCAGCCGCTCCGCCAGGGGCAAAGACGGAGGGACGGAGAGAGAGGACAGCAGCGGCGCCCCAGACCCCAGCGCGCGGTCCGCCTGCGGGAGGGAGAGGGCGCCACCTAGCGGGGCGCCGCGGAGGCGGCACGTGGCGCGCTTTGCCCGGGGCCAGGGGTCAGCGCCGACTCCGGCACGTCGCCGCCGCCCGCCGCTACCCACCGGCGGCGGGTTCAGAATGCTACCCCGCATTCTTTGGCCCCATTTCACCGCCTCTGCATGTGAAGCTGCTTCCACCCTTCGCCTCTTCGCTACCCACCGGGCGGCTTCAGTAGCAGGCACGGCCGTTGACGCAAATGCCTCCTACCTGTAGGAGAGGCAACGTTTCCCATGTGACCAAACACTTGCGTAAGCGCAGGGGAAAAAACGAATCGGACTTGCCTCATGTACACAGCCCCACGCTATCCCCCCCACGCCTGTTGTTGTTCTAAAGGACAGGCATGAAACTGCTTCCTTGAACCCCAAGGGTGACCTAGCCTGGTGGCAACAGGAGATCTGTGAGCTACCGACATGCCAACCATTCTAGACCAGCCTGGCCGCCTCTTGTGACCGCTCTGCTCCCAAAAATTATTTTGTTACAGTGTAACATATGTTGTACTACTGCATCTAGAGAAATGAAAGCTTTCTATTCAAAGGCAACAGCTAACCCCATAGCGTCCTGGATCGTACACCAGGGCATTGTGTATCAGTATACCACAGCCTCCTTTCGACAGCCCTTTGCAGGCAAGTGCAGTTAATAAGCTGGCAAGCCCTCCTGCAGCTGATGTGAAAATTAGGCCAGTGTGCTTTGATTCCCCTAAAAGCACTTGCAAACTTTTCTTGATGAGGTGCTAAGCTCCACTGAAACCAGAAAATTTTGAGGCTATTAAAACATCAGAGGGGATATTTACGCACTCAGGTGCAGGCATGTGTGAATTTGCTGTGCCTGTGTTTCCAGATGCTGGGATGCGCGCTGCTCTGTAAACTGCTCAGATGTGCTGGTGTGGGATTGGTGTCTGAGCCACCAGTCCACAGCAGTGCATCGCAACGGCTGCCATTCCGAGCTGTCACGAGCCACTGTGGCTTAGAGTTTGGGTGGAGCTACCATCACTATGCAGATACCCCCCAAAAACACTGTAACTCAGTTGTGGTTTTTAAAACATTGGGGGGGGGGGGGGGAAGGAAAGCGTATTTGGGTTAAAAACCAGAACATTTTCCTTTTTTCACTGAAACTAGCACTTGGGTGGAGTGGGGATGAGGAACAACACTCGACCAAGTGACTACACTTGTTTACACCACCAGAACTCTACAGCCTTCACTGGATCTACTCAGTTTGTGCTCATCACAAGAGGATGGGTTCCCAGGCTCTAATATTATAGAAACCTGGAGGTATGTATGCATGGATTGCTGCTTTGTTTATCTCTTCTCTTTTTCCCCATGTTGAATATTGGCTGTAATGAGAGATGTTTCAATCTTTTTAACATTATTTTTGTCTGTCATGAAGCAATATCGTTGCTTACCATGCAATACAGTTGTATTGAAAATACCTAAACTGTCAGGAGAGGCAACCTTTAATGAATTCAGTTACTAGGAAACTAGTTAAGGAAAGCATTTCAGCTTACTTCAGAGGGTCTGAAAGTCAGGCCATAAGCCATTAATCCAGCCAGAAATGAGTAAATTTTAAGGCTAATTCTCTCCCTTTCAGGCCTTTGAGGGGTGGGCAAGGAAAGGTTAGAAACTGTCAGTATGAATTAGAACCCCTCAACAACCCCCTTAAGTTTTGGGCTGTTTCCTTCCCCTCTTTGGAAAGCTCTCAGTGAGCACAGCTCCAAGGGAGAGGAAAAAGAAGACTAGAAAAAGATGTATTTTGCTTATGCAATCCTTATAATGGCATAAGTCCAGGTATGAAAGAGGAGACTAGAGGTTTTCCGTTCTCATGGTTCAGGCTTTGCTGCTCTTTCTAAGGACAATGCCTCCTCTTGTTTCAGACAACAGCTTATACATTTGCAGGCTAAAGGAGCTGTATGTGCCAGAAGACAGCATTCTTTGGGAAGTGTGGTGCACAGGACAGCACGGGAACCAGGCTTCACTTTCTGTGAGGATTCAGGACAGCTCTAGCATTGTTGCTTCAGTGGAAGAATGAAATACTTTCTTTTAAATGCACATAAAGTAATCTTTGCTTCATCCCACATGGAACCTGCAAACTGTAATTAGATAATAATCCATTTTATAGTCTAAGTGGGACCATCACTTTAGAATAAAAACAACTGAAGTAGTTTTAAAATGTACAGTAGCCCCTAGGTCTACAAAACATAAGGCCATCTGTACCGTAACATTTCAAAGAATGCAGCTCAGAAAGCGTACTGGAAAAAGCATAAGGTGTAAGGATTAAGAAGAAGATAAATTAATTAAGAGCAGGATATTCAGTATTTGTTTTCAACTGCACGTTTATTTCAGAGTTATGACTTCAGTCAATTCATCACTCTAGTAAGTACCACATTTTCCCACTGTAGTGTCAGCTTTGGAGAGAGAAGCTTTCTGCCTTCCTGCCTGCCATTCCTAGTGACACAGCAGCTTGTAACATTCCAGGAACTGGAACTTCTCACTTGCTCTCTCTGGTTTTTTTTGTTTGTTTTTTGTCTCAGTCTGAATGTGCTCACCAGATGCAGTGACAGTTAAACAAAAACATCTCCAAAAAAAAAAAAACAAAACCAAAAGAACAAAAACAAAAATATAAGACCAAAGAAAGCTCTAGCTAGATGCAGTATTTCCCAGTGACTTACTTTCTAGTGGGTTATGCTTGCTGAAACGAGTATGTAACAAACTCCGCTAACCAGTGGAAATTCCAGACATAAATTCATACCAGAGATACTTAGCTCCATGCAGTTCTGGGCAGCTATTGTGTATCAGTTGATCTAAACATTCACTTGAATAGAGAACTACCAAATTTACTTAGTGGCTTTTTGTGTGTGTCTCATTCTGCTTGTAATTTATGAAAATTCATAGGAACGAATATGTATGCAGGAGAACATTGCAATGGCAAGATTTTGTAGATGTTTGTGAGAAGGTCTATATGCAGTGGAAACACTCGCATACCCATGCTGAAAATTCATTTTAAGCTTGAGAGTTATCCAGTCAAGATCAAGAACCCATAATGTCTGGCAATGAACCTCACAGATTCAAGAAACAAAAATTCACAGTTCCCTGAGGAAAGAATTTGGCAGCAACTCATGGGCTGGAAGGTACATACCCATCAAACCATTCACTGAACCCTTCAGAATAACCAATTCAACTTAAATTGTATTTCTGTATTGTTAGGTTTGAGCAATGCCAGGGTTGAGGTGTGAAGGGTATTTGCCTGGAAGACTTCTAGCAGCAGATAATGTATGCAAAGGGAGATGCAGCTGAAGGATGCCCCCAACCTCTCCATTCATTGAAAAATCTGACTAGGGGCAGTGTCACCATGCCCCACTAAAGGAAACCCCTGAAAGTGTGGTCAGATCACTTACATGATGAGAGAAACAGATTGAAGACCAATAGAAACAAAAACTGGACTACAAAAGTGAAATGGGTAGGAACCGTCATGTAACTAGTTTTCTGTGAGGTCTGTCATTCATCCAAGGCTCAGAAGTATCTCTGTCATGCTCCCATGTGATGTGTTTAACGCCAGCTCTGCAGAATTGCCAAATCATATGATGAAACTACAGAAAACTATGAGAATAAATCTCACATTACTCCAAGCTGCATTTCAGGCTGTTTCCTTGCTCCCCTCCCTTCTAACATGGCTCTTGTTGAACAGTTGTTTCACACCCTAAACTCCTAGGTCCTTGATATGCCGAGCAGGAACGGATATGTTGTGCATCTGTAAGACGCGTCCCTTGTAGCCCTTTATTCAAAGGGTGGTGTTTCATTACCAATGGCTTAAAAATTGATTTAAACATTATGTTCATTGCATACAAACACTTCTCACAAAGCCTTCTGTTCCCATTGAGGCTAAAAAATTCCATTGTATGCGTAATCTTTTATAAGTGCATTCTTTGAATACTTTATTTCTTAGAACTGTAACAATTCTGTTTATAAAAAGGAATGATACTGATAGCAATGCTAGGAACTTTCAGAAGAGACCACTTAGATCTTTAAATTTCCATATTAGTCCTGTTTTAAGAAAAATACAAAACAAAACAAAGAGCCTCAATTACATAGTTTAAATTCTTTAAGAAACAGCTTCACATGCCAAGCTAAGAGGATAGAAAAATCAGTCTTTACCCCCATGATCAGATCTTGCAGATCAGATCTTGCAGTCCTCTGAGGACAGCTTCACAATGGAGCTTTTAATTGGGCCCAGTTGCAAACTATAACTACAACATCAGATGTCCCACGTTATCATATTGGACTGGGCTATTTAGAGAAGATGGCATGTTGGAGGGCAAGAGGCCTGAGTTGTACAGGGACTGGGGTAGAAAACCCAGGGATCCTCTGTACGGCAGCCAGGATCTGTGTCCAAGGAGACACGGATGAATGATGTGCCTACTGTCCTCTTCCTAATATCCAGACACCTCTGAACATGAGTTGCTGCTACTGAAACACCTGCAGTGCAGTACTCTGGGACAAGACCTGGGAGACTATTCTGATCACCTAAGTACTGTTCAAAGAATCCTGTAGGAGTCTAGCAGGCAAACACTCAGTCTGATTTACAATTTCTTTTAATTTAGAAGAAACATTCTTCTTTTTAATGACAATCCTGTCTCTCAGTTTAATGAAGAACAATGTTAGAAGCATACTGGTTTAACTGTTACAGTTACCATCTAATCAATCTCAAGTATATATTCCATCAGGGAATTACACTGCCACAATGCCACGTGCTGGAAACGGCAGTCAGCAGGGCTGTGGGTGACCCATTTTAGTGGGCTTCACTGTACTCCTGGTAACGGCTTTAGTCTTCTACAATCTGCTGAGAAATGAGGACACATGGGATAGTGTTCTGCTCTTCTCTTTCTGCAGAGGTAATTGCCCAGTGACTGAAAAATATCATATCACTGAACATGTAGACAAAAAACTTCAGAATTTGGGGCAAAGAAACAGATCTGTCTGACATCCTTCTTTAAAAAAATCTCTTCAATGCCTCAGTACAACTTGTCAGAATTAAATGCAGATTTAAAAGTTCACTTCCCACAGAGGCGTTTCATTAGATTAGAAGTAAAGGCATTAAAAGTTTTAAGTGCTCAAAGCCTTGGTTGTTACAGCTCAGCACTTTGTGGCCATATTAAGAGATTTCTCTGCTTTACCTGAGCTCCTTCTATAGCTTTTATTTTTTAATACTTTCTTCATATTTGCTGAGACACTGCTTTGAAGGAAAGCAGCAAAATATACTGCCACAGTAAACTCGGAAAGAGCCATGGTACCGTCACTCCCTAGATACAGGTGGGGACTACATGCCTCTATTACCTTCTAATCCAAGTTAGAAACATCCCATCTGGGTTAGCAGTTGTATGATGGATATGGGTCCCATGTTAGAGGAGACAACTGAATTGTAGCTCTAATAGCAAGGCGATAATCATCACTATTTTGAAACATCTGTATTGCTATACTCAGAACAGTGAGCCAGCTGACCTCATTTTACAAAGTACACTATGAGTGAGTATTTTAGCACAGTGCTACATCTTGGAAAATGAGGCATATTAAGTTGGATTCATCTCCAGGCCAATGCAACCACCTGACTTTGAACTGGTTTGAAGAACTGGAAGAAAAAGTTCATTACTGCCCACAACCTATCACAAACAGGTTATCAGAGTTTCAGCACATTTGTTCCTATTCTTAAGCCACTTCTTTGTAAAACTGCTTTAACAACTTTCCTGTTTAGCAATGAGAAGTAAAGTTTAGTGCTCGCAGTGGCATGGGTCATATTACCTGACGCCTTATAGCATGTCTATGTGCATAGAGACAGCAAATGGTGACACAAGAGAATCCACTAAGACCACATGCTGATTCCTTAGCAGACCTACAACTAAAACATACAACTCTCACCTTTACAGAACAGCTTGCACAAAACTGCACAAAATCTCGATTCCTTAAGATTTCTGGAGTCACAAAACGTATTTTGTAACTGAAGGTTTCATGGTAGAAGTTACAATTTTACTTTTATTTAGCATCTCTGGTTTGGTTTTTGGTTTTGTTTTGTTGGTGTGTTTTGTTTTTTTTTTTCCCAGCCATTTGAAATTCAGGCAGCTATCAGCAATGTATTTTTTAGGAAATAGAGAGAATGTGGTATCAGCAAAGAGCTCTTTGACTTTCTGGGGGTGGGGAGGGACCACCAAACAAACAAAAGCAAACAACCAAAAACCCCCAGACATCCTGCTACCCTTTTAGTGGCAAAGGCTGACCGTACGGTGACCAAGGTGAAAAGATCTTTCACGAAGGTATTCTTTAACTCAGACGTAATGAGAAGCATGTAGAGTCAGTGACCTGACAAATACCAGCAGGTCAGGGAACACAGTAAGAAAAAATAAAAAGCTTATTTTTCACCAAGAATTATATGTTCAAAAGTAAATTTGATTTAGAAAGTGAAAAGATACAAGGGAGATAGGAGAGGGGAAGACAAAGTTGTATTTTATATTAAATTTATTGAGTTATTTGGAGAACAGTATCAAAGCAAAATTGCTGCAGTTTCCCAGAGCACTGTGGAAATTACAAGTCTTTGTATAGGAGAAACAACTAACACTAGCAACCCACTTTGTCAACGAGAGCAGAGCTTCCTGTAACTACTGGATTTTTACCCTTGTACATCTAATCTTGTACAAGGCATTCCTACCCAGTGAATTTAGTCAGCTGAGCTGTAACTATTCTGTTACAGCTATTTCTACATAGCTCCCTCCTGTGGACACTCTAGTCTGGAACAATTAGTAAGAGTAATTATTTCAAAATGAAGTCAGTTCTATTCCAGAGCACAACATCCACATGGGGGAGTTACACTGAAGTAAAGCTATTCTGCTGTAGCAATGCTGGTCAATTTCCCCATGTAAACAAGCCCTATGACTCTGATATTAAATTACTTTAATACAGATGTCTCTCGAGATTAAAGTGCTGGAGTGCAAAAGAATCAATTTTTCAAACTAAGTGTATGGCTTCAAAATACTGACCCAAGAAGGACTCAGAAACACATTAATTCTGGTTTATGTCTCATAACTCAAATGCTAAGTTGCATGAAATGTAACATAAATCATTTGGGGATTAAGTGCCCCCCCACACACACACTTTACAGTGCCTTTGCTGTCCCAAGTTACTCAAAACTTCAGAGGACCATCACCATGTATGTTCCTATGGAATACTTAATGTCATTCTCAATGGGTGGCAGGAGGGAAAGACAACAGAGGCTAGGTAAATGCTACATGAAGATGTATTAAAAGTTCAGTAGCTAGTACACTGCTATAGAGGTGCAGAGGCAAAAATTTAATGTCATAACATGCAGTCATTCATGATTGTCATAAAATCCTAAGTAGAATCTCAAAAGGAAATATTTATCCTTGTTTCTGTATTCCTGCTTGTTCTGTAGGATAAAGATGGGTACAAAGTAAGAAGAACCATCTCTCCTAGGTCTCAGCCAAATGGTAAAAAGCATTTTGGAACTAGACGATCTTAAGATCCTTTCCAACCCTAACTATTCTATGATTCTATGATTCTACGATTCAGATATACAGAACATATGTTTCCTTATAGCAGCCTTCCAGTACCTGAAGGAGGCTTACAAGAATGCAGGAGAGGAACCTCTTACAAGGGCATGTAGTGACAGGACAAGGAGGAATGGCTTCAAACTGAAAGAAGGTAGATTTAGATTAGATACTAGGAAGAAATTCTTTACTGTGAGAGTGGTGAGGCACTGGAAAAAGTTGCCCAGAGAAGCTGTGGCTGCCCCATCCCTGGAAGTGTTCAAGACCAGGTTGGATGGGGCTTGGAGCAACCTGGTCTAGTGGAAGGTGTGGAGTTGGAACTAGATGATCAACCTTTAAGGTCACTTCCAACTCAAACCATTCTGTGATTCTGTGATTTTTCTCTCCAAACTCAGGAGAGTACAACATAAGTTCCCTAATTCTTTTCATAGAAGCTTGTCCTACCATAAAAAGGGCAGAAAGCCAGCTCTTGGACTGTGTATAAGTCCCATGTGCAACAATGGGGTGTAGGAGAGTTTCTGTGGAGCTCTCTTCATGTATTACAGGCTCCTTCTGAAGGCATCATGAGTCCAGAAAGAGAGCAGCCTCTGGTTTTCCCTCAAAGGCAGGTTAGCTTTGCACTGATCACAGACTTGAATCATGCCAAAGTGACAGTATTTGCTCCTGAGGAAAGTAAACTATGCAGAATATTCTGCTTTAGTCACCATCCCTCCCACCAGAAACCTAATTAATTCAGAACTATTTTTTCCTAAGCACATTCAAATGCACAAAGCCCTTTCTGGCAACTCTCCCGCCAGACTTGAACATTCTACCCACACCCACCTCAGCAGTACAGCTGATCAAAAGGACTTCAACCTTTTTCTTTAATAATGGAAAATTTATTTTCCATCATTCTCAAAAATTTTCTGGTTACTTGAACTGAATCTTATCCAATTGATTCACAGATAAACAGATACAAGAAAAAGTTTTCTTTCTCTACCTAGCCACAGAGACCAGAAGTTTGGGAAAATCTGAGGCCACATATGATGCTACTACAGGAGAGATGTTTTAGCCAAGGTACGTACAGCTGTCTGCAGTTCATCATCTAGAAAAGAATTTTAAATGGCAGCTGTGACAAACACACGTGCAGGAAAACTATTTGGTTTAAAATCACATGCAGCAAAACAGCAGTAGAAGACGCATACAAGAATATTTGCCAAGACTTTCATCCTTACACTTTCATCCTTACATCCAAACACAAATGTATACACACTTAAAAACACCACCCCCCTGAGTGCAGGCTGACCCAACCTCATTCTGCCTGTGCTCTGAACAGGCTGGACAGAAGCCAGCCCCAGTCTGAAATCCATATACCCTTCAAAAATTATGCTATGTCTACCATAATTTGGGATTTTCTTTTTTTTTTTTTTTTTCCTCTCAAACATCTCCTATGCCCCTGAACAGTATAAAGCAAGTCATCTAGAAAAAGAAAATACCCTTTCTCCCATCATTTCCTGCAGAAGCCTATCACAACATTTCCTCCTTATGACTGCATCTACAGAAGTACTAACCAATGCAATATTTTATCAGTAATTCTTACAAATCTCTGTACAGCTTTCTGACTTTTTCTGACACTACTATTTGAAAGACTATTTCCCACCTTGTCTGCCAGTAGGGATGACATAGTGGCTGCAAAGCAAAATAGATCAACAGCTGAAAGTCTATTCTTATGTGGAATCTTTGGCATCTTTCTGTTTGACGCTAAATATAGGATTCTGGTTTTGGTCAGCATCATTATCTAATTTGACATATCTAACCTAAAGAATATTGCCAGCATGTTTTGGATCATACACAGAAAGCAGATCAGACAAGAAGTTTCTGGTATGCTTTATAGATACATGCTCTCAGCCTCAGATACAACATATATACCTACGAAAGCCTTTGTTGACAAGAGGTTCCATTTGGCTTCATTGGGGGAAAGAAACTGCAGAAATCGCAATATAAGGAGTGACTATTTCTTGATTTATTATTTCAGTTCTAACCACAATTACAGTGAACCCTGGCGCAAGTCTTAATTATTGTCTTTCCTATTCCTAAAATATGTTCATCCTTTGTGAGGGTCCCACTTTGAGGTATCTTAGTCCCTGTATTAAGTGCCAACAAAAGAAGGAGCATGGATCCTCAAGGGGCAGGTACTCAGCCCTTTGGATTACAAGGCAATGTAACATGGCTTGTTTTGTGACCCAAACAGGGATAGCCAGAATGTAAAGAATTCTGAATTTTTAGGACTGCTAAGCATAAGGTGTTCATAACTGTTAATACTAACTTTAACTGAAGATGTTACTCTTCAGTGTTCCTGAATATCAGTCTCAAAAGTTTGAAATTGAAAAGACTGAACAGGTGGCAGACCACCTCTTTGGTGTATTTTTCCATACCACTGAAATAGGGCTAACAATCTTTACATAATGAGTTTACCAGCTTAAACTGGAATTAAAATTTTGTGACATTCTTGGAAGATTCTGCTACCTGCATAAGTGATAGAAAATAATTTTAACCTCCCCTGCCCCCTCCTCACCCCCCATTTTGCACTGCATAAGGTGGTTCACAAATTCGAAGTTTATGTTAATTGTCAAATAAATTCAGCCTCAGGTCAAAAGAAACAATAGCAATCAAAGATCTTCAGGAACTATTTGCAAGCTGCTTGAATAACACACAGATTAAATTAATAGGCATTTTCACAAAAAGGGAATAATACAGGCAGAGAACACCCAATTGCCCCCTTTACCTTCAGCTTGAGTCTCAAGATGGTTCTACGTGGCTCTGTAGGCCATTTTAACCTCTCTAGTGTTGAACGCCTGTGTCAGAATATAAGGATGCTGGGGTAAAGTTAACTTCTTTCTTACTGAAGACTTTGTAATCAACGTTACTAACCTTCCCAAAGTGTTTTGAATGGTTGAACATCCTACAAGCTGTACATCCAGATGACACAGAGAAAGCAAAAGGAGTAGAGTAGCAATTTCATCCCTTAGCGATGTCAAACTAAGACCGCTGAGGGTGTTAATCTAAGAGATGAAATTGCAGCCAATGATTTTAATGCCTCATTTCAAATTGTCCAAATCTTAATCAAAATATCTCAGAATCACCCAATTCCATCAAATAATAAAGCTTTGTGACCTCTGCAAGAAGTAAACTCTAAGGCCAATGAACTAAACACAAAGTGCCTTCCAAGACAACAGAGTAGATTTTTTTGACAAATGGCTATACTTTATATGTTTCCGTTATGGCTTTTCATGTACTTCCTTATATGAGCAGATTTGAATTCCTCCAAAACCTCAATTCAATATATCCTGCAAGTCAAAAGGAAGAGGAAAAAAAGCCAGCCAATGTTGGAATTTAGGACTCCTACAGACACAAAACACTTGCAACTTTAAATGTGAAGAAACAAAGCAGAAAATTGTTCAGTGAAACTCAGAATTAATTGCACTAGCAAAAGGACCAAGCCAGGGCTAGTATGTATCTATAAAACAAAATGAGAGAAAATCAAATTGCCTAAAATATCCACTGAAAAATCCTCCAGACTGAATGACAGTATTTAATGCCTATACTTCATTTTTCATTTCCCTATGCTGTTAAAAAATATTAATAACTTAAATCTCCTGACAGTCCAGTGAAGATGAAGGAACAGCACTACAGTTTATAGAGCATTTTTAAATGGCAAATAAGGGCATGAACAACATAAAGCAAGGAGGCTGTCCTGACACCTCTCACAGGTAAACAGTCTCGCCTTTGCCCACGTTCTCTGCATAAACAAAGGTAATCTGATAGTTATGAGTTCAGTTCTCCTACTTACAAGAAAATTAAGACAGTTTACATTTCTAAAACATTTAACCACCTAAATTTAAGTCATCTCCAATTGCTGCTCCTTCTACTGAGAAATCACAGCTTGCCATCTGTACAGGCAGTATTGAGAAAAAGGTCAAGTAGAAGAGCAATATGCCAGGTGCTGCATGATAATAACAGACTTCAGCTTCCACTTTACAACTAAAAGGCAGCAGGAGTTCTAGGCTGACTCACTTTGGATAAATTTTCTCTCTTTTCCATACACAGGCTACAAGGTTCTGAGTAGAGAGGCATTTACAGAGGTTTGCAAACCCGTGGCCAAAGAAACCTCTTAGCCTGTACGTGTTAGAGCTGCAGCTTTTTTCTTGCAAGCTTGTTCCTGGTGGTCTGTGTGTTGTCACAGATTAGTCATTGTGCCTTAGACTCCCAGTCACCTTCTGCAGTGCAGAGTGGAATACTGGTATTCTGGTTTTTCCATTGGTTTAATAATCAGGATTTAATTTGAAAAACCTTTAAATGAGGCACAGACCATGTCAAAGGCAGAAGTTTGCTTCAATAACATATCTTTTTAAGTGTAATAAAATTCTAAGACTATCTATTACAGAATGTCCAGTATGTGAAGAAATACACTATTTTCAGTACAAAGTCAAAGGTAAAACACTGCCAAAGAAAAATGTCAGAATCCAATCCTTTCCTCTCAGGATGGAGAGGGTAGAAAATTTCAGTCGTCTTTATTCAGCATTTGATGCTGGATTGTATTCCTTTCAGGCCCTGGTACCATACTTCCCTCTTGGCAGAGTATGCCCAGCAGTCAAACTGAACAACTGAAAGCAGTAACTCAAGTTGTCAGGCTTTGTTACCAGCCATCCCAAGTTAGTGGGAATCATTTCATTCCCATCTGTCATCATAGCAAGTAAGAACTTCTAATGCAATCTTCAATTTATAGGAAAGCTCTTTATAATAATAATTTACAAGTAGGACTTTCTATCAGAGACTTCAGACATCCATTAAAATCTATTCAGTCCTCAGCATACTGCACAAATTTCTAGGAAAAGCAACAGGCAGAAATGGGCAGATTATTCTGTGTAAAGAAAAGACTTTAGAAAGCATTTTGAATTGATTGCAAGTGGTAAGATAAGGTTCCAGTCTCAAAAACTGCTCACTAAGGAGCACCATAAAGGGCATAAAAAAAATCTTTGTGATTGTCTGTGATGCTACTAGATCAAGAACTTTGTTTTCAGGGGGTCCAACTACATTTTTTTTCCACCACAGATATTGGAAGCTTAGGCTACCTTAACATTTACCCACTGATCCTATGAGAAGTATGCGTCTAAAGTTTCATGGCAGAAGACCTGACTTGTAGTGATGAAAGGTATCATCTTGGTTCAATGGTCATGAAAAGCACTGAATGCCCCATTTGTACTGATTTCAGTGACAGGGGCACTCAGACGCTGGCAACAGGTATTCTGCATGTATTTATTCACATGTATTTTCATCCACACAGATTTCAATCATAAATGTATGATTTATTATCATTTAATTAATTCTTCAAGGAGAAAAGTTATCTTCACAAGGAAAATGAAACAATGAAGGGAAGGGATTTTTGAGAACTGAAACAGAAGCTACATGCAAAACCAAGAAGGAAAGCAAAGGCCAGATACAGAATTTTCTTCTGGGATCATGAACCCTGCCTGGAATTTGATCCAAGAATCCATATTACCTACCTGTCATTGGGGTTCTGCAGATTCACAGGGACTTCAGTGGGAAGTTACATAAATAAAAGGATCCTTTTGCAGGAACTGGCTGGAGGCTAGAAGAGCTCCCATGATACTCATATACCTAATTAAGAACAGCAGATTGGAAGGGACTCTTGGGTCACTGAGTTCAGTCCCTTGTTTTTGCAGGCAGCCATGCCATATAATCTTTTTCATATGCCGTTCAGGCTCTGCTTATAATCCATTAGAGCTTTTTAGTTTGGAGGTTAAGTTTTTTGGTATTTTTTTGCTCTCAGTACTCTTGGTGGAAAGTGAGATAGATTCTCATAGATTCTCATTTCTTTCAGAATTAGAAATGTTCTAAAATCCAGAATAACTGTATACAGTTAGATTATACCCATCTGTTCTTCTGTCAGTGTTTTCCTCAGCCTAAATAGCACTTCTTTCTCTAATATATTTATAGACTACAATCATCTCTTTCTTTTTGTTTTGCCTGATCATGCTGGCCAGGCTTTCTTATTCTCCCTTATGGAATCCTTCCAACCTCGGACAATGTGAGCACTTTTTCTACACCTGTTTTTGAATTCAACTTTCCTAAGTAACAGGTAACCTTTAGCTGTACTCAGTATTCATGATGAAAACCATTAGCAACAGTATTTCCTCAACAATGCTGTTGGAAATATCTTGACTGAAGCAGCATGATGCATTTAGGCCCATTTCTGTCAGACACACTAAATGGAAAGTTCAGAAAGAGTCTCTCTGACTTCAGTGAGTAAGCCCTGTCTGCTTTCTGTTTTCCAATACCCAGATGTCATTTTCCAGTAAAAATTCAACTTTCCCAACTACTAAAAATTTGGATAATAACAAAAGCTAGCAATATGTATTTGCAAATAACTAAGAAATTAAAAGGATGCATGTTAAGTTGGTTTAATTAATAAGCAACAACAGTATTTTCAAATTATTTGAGGAATAAATTACTTGACCAGCTTTGATAACAATATGTACAGAATATTTAGCACAAGTATTAAAAAAAACCTCACTGTAGCTCACATGAAAGAATTCAGATTTATCTCACTGCTGGATGTTATATTTGGCATGAGTTCCAAATATGCAACAGGGTGGAGGATCTGATCAAAAGATCTAGAAAACCTTGTCTACGTGAGTAGACAAAGCCAATCTCTTTGGCAAAACATACAGATGATGTTTCTCTCCCATCACTTTGGTACTTTGGAAAACTTGCAATATCAAAGAAAAAGTTTGTGTTCAGTACAATGGAAGCAGAAAGTCATAAAAAGTTATTTTCTGTAAGAATAAGCAAGTACAGAAGATGCATTATTAGAGGCTACAAAGAATCTGGCTTAGTACATTCACAATACAAATTCTAGAATTTAAAAATTGTGCATCCATGTGCCCACTCTTTCAACAGTGACAGCTGATACTTTGTACCAACTTGATACAACCTGAAGTGATATGGTACCTTTCTGATTCTTCTGAAAACTACATTCTTTGGAGTATACCCTAAACTGAGGCATCTCAAAGCACTAATGACACCCAGAAAGTTGGTAAGCACACTTAATAATATCATATAGAAGCAAATACCTTTGTATATTAAGCAAACGTAATTTCTTAGTCAAGAAGAATCATAGAATGGTTTGGGTTGAAAGCAACCTTAAAGATAATAGTTCCAATACTCCAGCTGCAGAACACTGGTAATGATGAACTGTCATTTATGGCAACTTTTCTTTTTTAACCAGCCACAACCTACAGGGCTGGAATATGGACGTAATTGAATTGTAATACATTTTTGGCCAACTCATGCTTCTAGAGTAATGCCATTAATCATGCTGTAAATCAGAACTGGTCCTGAAATTACTAGGTATGCATGTAAAAATCTTTGAACACTTATAAAAACAGATTCTTAAGCTGGAAATCACCACACATTTCCTTCTCAGACAGTCACTCTATCTAATCAATAAGCAGAATTAAAAGCTGCTTTTAATCAAAAATCAAGATGGCATTTGATATTGGTGCAATTGCCAGTGCTAACGAACATTTCTGTCAGCTGGGGGAAGTCTCCAGTTAACTGGAGTTACTTTCTCTTCTTTCAGAAAGGCACTGGGTTAAATTAGCTGTCACGATAAACCACACATGCTTTCAACAAAAGAGGGGTTGACAGTTTCTGATCTCATAATATACTTTCACTGCAGTTACCAATATTGCAAGACATCCAATCTGTATTTTGTTTTCCAACATGAAAAAGGAAGGATATGTAGACATATGGCTATTGTAAAATATCAAACAATTAAAAAATAATACATTGGAACACATTTTATTGTAATTACTGAAGGTCATATGGAATTTCCAATATCATCTGCAACTAAGTTTATTCCTTCTCTGAAGACTTTCTCTGAAGTGAGGCTGAACTGGGAGGGCTGTGAAAGAGGCAGCCTATTGCCTTTGTCCTAACTGTCAGTTTGTCTCGGCGCAGCTTTGATTTAAAGCAAGCCAGCTCTAACCTCAGCTTTGAGGCACCAGGCAGTAAAAGCAGAACAAATAGTTTCAGCTACAGCTTATCCAGGAACTCAAGAGGAATCAGTTATGCTGTCAGTGAAAAGTGCTCAAGCCAAACAAATTTAATTTTTCATCTGTGTTTGAATGCAGACATGCACAAACTTGGCACACACAGGATACAGGAAGTGTATGTTATTTCATAAATTTATTGTCAGCAGTAGCAGCAAGATACTTCTAAATGCAATTTGTAGGTACACTGAATACACTCCAGCACTTGATCGGAACTGGACTGAAAGGCAGAGTGGTATAAAAACGCTCAGTAGCAGCCTAACCCCTCTCCCACTCTGAAAGTCTGTTATCAGTGGGATCAGTGTTAAGCCAGTGCACAGCACAGTTGAAATCTGTCCTAAAATTTAGATCTTTCTGGACTGCTGCTGCATTAGTCATGGATCTCTCTGGCTCCCTTCTTTTCTCCTCTTCTGTGACCACCCTATCAGAGCTTGTGTTATTATTCCAAAGGTGCTCCTGCTTTTAAAAATGTCCTTTGAGGTCTGCTTGCTTTCCCAGCGGCATGGCTGTTACTGTAACCAAATCCTCCATACCCAGCAGAATAAAATTGAATCTCTGGGAAGCCAAAGAATATTCATGAATTTCCGTGGTACCCTGAAGCAAGCACCACAGCCCAGCAAAGAAACAATTCTCTTCCCAAAAGAGCTGGCCAAGGAAGGGAGACCCCAGTACCACAACAGGCAAGAAGAATTTAGAGTCTGTAGTAATTGTACTATGGGAAGGAAGAGAGAAAAAAGGAACGAATAACTGCTTCCTAGCATGAAAAGGTGATTAAAGGTATGCAATAGGGAGAAGGAAGGGCTTGATGTTCAGATAAGTGATTAAGCTCTGATTGAAAAGCTTGGCTGCACAGTCAAATTAAGTCTCTGAGTGGGTCTATCTATTTCTATATACATCCCCACATTAAAGTAGCATCAGTTTAGCATACCTATCCAGTGGAAATTCTGCTGCACTGCAATTATAAAAAATGCCACTTAGCTTTATAGTCACTTGGGCCAACTGTGCCTGTTCCTACTCAGAAACAAAAAGGCTGATTTTGCATGGGGGGGGCTGGTTCATGAATTTTGCATATTAACAGATCATATCTCACACTTCATATGGTTGTAAAATAATGTTATTAATTTCTTTCCTTTGGGGTGTTCTGTTATTTGATTAAAGAAACAAAATTGTTTTCATTCTTTTTATATAGTTTATGTTTGCTGGTAGACTGAGTAGTATTTCAACAAAGAACCAAATCATTCTTAGACCAAAAATAATGAACTAGGGCTTCCTTTTTCATGAAAATGATCTCTTGTTACCAAATGCTTTACATCTGAAATAATGGCTTAAATCTTGGCCATACTTGCTAGATAAGTCTTTTCTCGTAACCTCTTCACAAAGTATTTTCAATCAATCCATTTACCCTATTAAAACTGCACATGTAATTGTGAGCCCAGATATTTGATGTTGGGTTATGGACAACTGGACTCTCTTAAAACTCATTGTGTGGGTGCATTTCAATTCAGGGGTTTGGTTTGGCACCCCTTCCTTTCTTTTTTTTTTTCTTTCAATCAGTTGCCTTGCCTGTTTTAAAGTCACTTTGCTCTCTTTATTTTTGTAGGCACAGGGTAAAGCAAAAAGAAAATAAAATACTGTCAGAAATTATGAAGGATGCGATCAAACACTGTCAAGAGAAAAAAAATGAAGAAATTATGTTTCAACATGAGAACGAGAGGCTTTCTATTTCCTTACATATTTAAACTTAAAATATTTGTTGGTTGGATAATTTTCTTAATGTCAGTTACCAGAAACAGCTGAGGACTGCATGCAATGAAATCATCAATGTAAGGGTAAAGCAGACTTCTATGCTAAACAACCAGTAAAACCCATATTCCACTTGGGCTGTTAAAACAGGGCTTACATAAAATTCAAAGAACACATGGCTTTGTGGGAATCTTTCAATAGCTTTCTACTTCCTTAAAAAAAAAAAAAGAAAAAAAATCCAACCAAACCCTTCCCCCACAAAATCCTATTTTATTTCCTTTCCCATTTATAATCTAACCACCATATTAGCTTCAACTTCAGACAGACAGATGAACAGCCAAGCTAGAGCCAGCAACTGTAGGTAGCATCACTGCAGTAATAAAAGCAGTTTGTCACAGAGCCATTAACCTTAAAGAGAGATCATTGTATCAGTGAGCTCCCATACTGATCTAAGAACTGCTGATCAAAGCTGTACAGATATCTTTTGCAACTGCTGATAAATGCAAAAGTTAAAGACGACAATCTAAAAGAATGTATACTTGAAGTTTTTAGCAAATCAAAAGGGATGATGTGTTGCTTTTTTTGGTTTTTTTTAGGTTTATTTTTGTCTAAAGAAAGGAGATTTTTGAATGACAATGATTTTGAAAACATATTTGCAAATATTTTAGTTGGATTTTTTCTATCTGAAATGCTTTGGTTTAAAATGTTTAATCTACAAAACTTCAGAAATAGGAGGCTACCATTTTTATGTCACTTTTCTTTAGGTATTTATTTTTACTAGAAAACTTAACCTATTCTTGCGTGTATCCATGAAATGTTTTCTTTCACAGTTTTTGTGAGCAAAGTTATGACCAAGATGTTTGTCCAGTTCTGTTTCAATTTCACTTACTCCTTTCTGCAGACACACAGTATCAAAGTGTTAACATTTAGATCCAAAAGCCATTTAAAAGTGCTGAGATGAAAAGATTCCACTCTATAACCTGGCAAGTCACTTGCCTCTCCCAGCTTCAATTTAATGGGGCAAATATTTGCTCTCTTGCCCAGGGTTTGAATAGGCACTTTTGGTCTGCAGCACCAGACTGAGAAGTGGAAAGCTGTCAGAGAAGTCAGATGTCTTTGGCAGATTTTAAAGCCTCTGCTACTAGAGAAAGCATACACTGAAGGAGAAATTTTGAAAGATAGCAAGAATTAGATTCTTGTGTGTCATTTATGAGTTTAAGGAAACTATATTTCTATCATGCCCTGCTGCAGTTCTAATATTGGAATTAAGCAGTTAATTGCACAGTATTTTAAAACCGTAGCTATCTCACAGTAAAAATGAAATGTAGTTATACTACTCATTGTTACCACATGCCTTCTACTTTCTTGGACAAAACTGTTTTGTGTAACAAAAAAGACTCGTGTATTCCTTTTTTTTGTTGTTATTTCAATTAGCTGCTGCTTCTCTTCATGGCTACCAGCATTTAGCTGAATACACACCACTGCGTTATCTTCAGCTTCATTCATTCAGCAGATACTAAAGTGAAAAATACCAATTACTTTCACTGTAACTGCCGTGACCCCTACTTCAAGCTAGATCTCTAAAAACATTTTGTCCTTCCCCTGCACTAAAGAGACAATTTATGTACAGGCTCTGTAAATGTTACCCAGTAAAACCTAGGTGATAATTTGTTTTCATTAGGTGGGATTTTAAAAGGAAATTAACTGGATTTGGAGCACAAACCCCACTGACCTTCACTAGGGTTTAGACAAAATGGTATTTTGGTGTAATTCCACCTAGAATGATTTTCCTGCTATGCTATAGAGTAATTACGAACACTGAGGGGTCTGGGGGAGGATGCGGGCATTCAAAAGACCAAACAAATGAATAAAAGCCCCAGGAAATTTTTAAAGCAAGCAAGTTGATTTTGGAAAAGCAACTCTGAACAATCAGTTATTTATTTGAAAATGTTTGAATAACACATTCAAAATATATCATTTATTTGTATTTCCTTCTAGTTCCAAAAGAACAAATGCCTGCATTACAGCACCCATCAAAATTAGCCCACCAGAGATAGCAGTGATTGCATGAGCTGCAGTGCTTACCCTTCCTGAAGCTGCTGTTGCACAAATAGGGGAATACATAGAGCAATTCTTCCAGTGTCTGTTTCTTTCCTGGCAGAACCCCCTGTGCTCTACTGCTGCTTTCAACTGGGGCTGGTTCTCCTGTTAGCGTAATGCCATTGTGATACCTTACAACTGCTGAAAGCTCCCCAGGGAAGATACTCAGATCTGTGACATACGTCATCATGTCAGCTTCAGTTTGTAATGAGTTTTCAGGTAAGTGACAGGCCCTGACCCACTTTATTACCTTTAAAAAAAAAAAAAAAAAAAAGGCAATAAAACCTGAGAAATTAATCCCACTAGCATCACTTGCCTTCCCTGTGTTGTGAGGGTTTGATGCATCTTGCAAGTTACCAACATCATATGGCTGGCCCAGGCAAAGCAAAAAAAACCCCTACATCTGGCTTAACATTTTAACTTATTTGTTGAAAAGGGAAAATACATTTATGCCCAAATTAGGACATTGTTGCATCTAAAGATAACATCTGTGGGAAATATAAGTGGAAAGTGGCATGTATCTATCAGCAAATGAGTGATTTGTAATAAATTTTGTTGCCAGAAGCTCAGACGCACAAGTTACACATTTTAATGGAATACTCATTTAGTTAGACCTGGAATGAATTACTGTAAGCCACAATGTATGTATACCCCTTCTTAAAGAATGGAATTTCCTTTGGCATCAGGTGTAAGTCCTCTCTACCCCATTCATACTATCATTAATCGAGTCTATTGATTGCTTACGTATGGAGAAAACTACTCTAAGTACAAGGGTCACGTTACTAATTTCCATGTTTTACACTTTACACATGCAGCAGCCTGACACTGTAATGTTGCTGCTGAATGTTTACTTGTGCAGTTTCTCAAAATAGCATGTTCTGACAGATGGCAGAGCTTGTCTATCTCTCCCCAGGCAAGTGGGAGATGGCTACAGACATCATTCCTGCAAAGCTACAGGTCATAGGAAATTTAACCCTAAAAGGCAAAGAGAATCCAAGCAAAGAAACTTTGTGTCCACTGATCTCCCTCGGATTTTTCAAAAGCAAAGCTTCCACATGAGCTGCAGCAACTGATGGGAAAGATAGTTTTGTTCCTGTTTTTAAGGTTAACATTGCTGCTACACACAGGCCAGTCCAGCAACTTCATCACCAACCAGTATTCTGTTAAATCTCTTAAGTGCTGTCTCCTTATTTCAGTCTGTAGCTAGCAGGAAGTTCCTTTTCCTGTCAAACAAGATCTTTCCCCTCACCCTTCCCCAACTGCACGAAAATAGTGGCTGAGAGGTAGGTGTTTTATTGCATTCTGTAGCAAATCTCTAAAGAGTATTGCAATTGCTGTGCTCTTAGATATTTAGATTACTAAATCGCTCAAGATTTTAAACTTCCCTGGGGATGGCTTGATTTCCTATTACTTTTTTTGTACAAGGCAAAGAATGAAGAGGACTTGATCTAGCTTCAGGAATCTAGGCATTATTGTAAAATAAAAATCCAAAATATAAATCTCACCTTTGCACTGGCACATGTCCATTCTGAGGATCCAGCTGTTGTGGAAGCTTCTGGAATAGGCAACTGCTGCAGCCTATACCCACTGAGGTCTTTCAATTTGATGGTTTTGACAGACAGCCAAAGTAGTGATCAAAACACTGGAATTAAAGGGTTACACCACCCTGTGCTGTTTACTGAACCAGCTGCTGTTCTCGTGTGAGTAAACAGCAATGAGGCCAGCAAGCCCTGAACAGTGCCACTTCCTTCCACCAGAGACCTTGGGAAGGAGTCCTGAGAATGGTGATGGGACAGAAAACTGCCAGAATTTGGTTGGGAAGACGTCTGACATAACTCTGAGGACTTTCTATCTTATATTCCCTATGTGCTGTATGCATACACACAGCTAGACAGAAGAAAATCTACAGGAGCCATACAAAAATCAGAATTGTTTTTAACACATAATTATTAACCCTAAGTGCCAAATAGACATTATTATATATCATTCCATTTTTACCACAATAAGCCTGAAAATCTTTCCCCTCTCTCAACAGATACCCTTTCAGCCTTTTTTTTTTAAAGAACCACTTTTTTGCCTGAAGTTCTCGTGTTTGGTCCGTAGCCAAAGGAAATTATTTTGGGAAAGTGTGAGGCCACTTGGACAAGACATCCCTGGGAAACTGGACTGAAAAAAAGAAGAGGTGTTGTCATTTGTCACTTCAGAAAAAAGACTGCTTTTCCTCCCCCTTGCACACAAGCATATCTTCAAAATACGGGTTGGAAGACAAACTCTAATAATGTCGTGGTTTAAGTCCAGCCATGCAGTCTCTCACTCATTCCCCCCCTTCCTCCCTCAGCTCCCAGAGGGATGGGGAGGAGAATCAAAAGAATACAACTCCCACAGGTTGAGATAAGAACAGTTCAGTAACTAAGGTATAACACAAATCACTACTGCTACCACCAATAACAACAATGACAAGGGAAATAACAAGGGAAAAGAATACAACGGCTCACCACACCGACAACCAGTGCAATCCCAGCAGTGATCTAGCCCTTCCGGGCAACTGCCCCCAGTTTATATAGTGGCCATGACGTGCTGTGGTATGGAATACCTCTTTGGCAAGTTTGGGTCAGGTGTCCTGTTTCTGCTTCCTCCCAGTTTCCCCTCCTCCCTGGCAGAGCATGAGGCTCAGAAAGTCCTTGGTCAGAGTAAACATTCTAAGCAGTAGCTAGAAACATCAGTGTTATCAGTGCTGTTCCCAGGCCGAAAGTCAAAAGCACAGCACTGCACCAGCTACTAAGAAGGAGAAAATGACTGCAACTGCTGAACCCAGGACAAATAATTACGGGTTTATTATACGAGAATGCACAGGGTTTTCTTTCATAGGACAAAGCACAATTTTTGGAGATAGCCAGCAAACAATCCAGACTACAACTTCTCCATCATGGAGAGCTTACCACCTACCATGTCACACCTGTATTTGGTATGAATATCACACGTGTTTTCACTCACAGAAATTTATTATGCATGGGAACAGCCTGCATTAATAGCCAGCTATCAAGATGACAGAAACTATCCAGAGAAAGACCTCTTCCACAGCCATCACTGTATTGCAGTTCTCTCACACAAAAAGAAAGAAGCTCCACAATCTGTCCAATCCATTAAAAAAAAGGGGGGGGGGGGAGGGCACAAGAGGAATCACGTGTCCCCAAAAAGTATTTGCAACTCCTCAGACTAAACATGCAGGCCTTATATCACATCTTTGCCTCTAGCACATGTAGCATAGAGTTTCAGCTACAGTAATTCAAACTGACTGTGCAAGATACCAGCTTTCAAGAATCATCTAAAAGTTTAAGTGCCACTCAGTCTTCTCAGTTTTCTCATTGTGCCTGGAAAATCTTCCTTTGTAGGCTATTTTAGACTAACAAGGCAAAAAAGTACAGAATATTTGTATTTCTCACTTAAAAGACTCAGAGCTGCTAATAAGTCTTTCTGCAAAAAAGATCAGCTTGACAACTTCTCTTGGTGGCACCTCTGGCATTCAGACACAAGGAAAAAGTAATCTTTTCCCTCTAGCCATTTGCAGCTATTTGTTGTACTGGGGCTAGGAAACTGCAACTCAGATGAGGGGATCAGGCTTCCAGAGGTTTAAACAGACAGGAAGGGCATGTCCAACATCATAACCTCTGACGTGAAAGGGATTTACACTGCAGGCAAGGAAAGCTGAAGGTACAAGACAGACAAGATGATCATCTTACTCTATCCTTTTTTCTACACATGTCAAAAGAATAAAACAAAGTCCCCTGAGGTGATTCCCTAGCTATAGGCCTACACTCCCACAGTGAAAGGGCTCACAGGTGCCAAACTGATGGAGCCAATACAGCTGGAAAACAAGCAGGGAAAGGCTACCCTGTTATCCCCAGTACCCCAGCAACTGGGACACAGGGTTCTGCCCAAAAAGGCTCAGTTAGAAGCCAGGGTAAACTCAGAGTTAAGTGTAAAGCACTGTTTATTTTGTAACTGTGACACATTATTACATCATCCCCCTTACTAACAATACTATTTTGCCCCTAAATATCATTCCCTTACATGCTCGATTTTGTGGTTCATATTCACCAGTGAGCATCCATATCTAGGTGCATAGCAGCCCTGCAAATGCTCAAAATAGACAGAAGCCCAAGTAATTTTCTCTCTCTTGAATGCTCATTGGTTGAACTATATTTTCAGTGACGTTTTCATTACTGTAATAATTCCATAAACACATTTTTAGGCCAGGGCTTTTCTTACACTAACTGCTTGAATGTGTGATTTTTGTGTATAATAAATTTTCCAGGGTACTAGTCTTTCTGACTGCCTGATGGTCAGGAATGACTGTCCTGTACAGAATGTTTTCCTCTACCAGCCTTTCCAGTAACACACAAAATCATAGTCAGTGCTTGTTTTGTCAGCTAGTACCCTACCTTAATCAGACCTCTATATAAATCACTGTGTTCAAACATCAGCTTCAGGCTGAAGTCAGAACACATGGCACAGGCCAGAATTTGTATAGAAAAAAAAGACAGCTAAGAGAGGGTATAGTAGCAGTTTATAAAGTTGTGACTTTTACAGGGAAATTATAACTGCTCTTCATTGCCTATTCCACACAAGAACTATGGGGCATAGTTGTTCAAATTCAAATTGTTTGGGTGGCTCTAACAGTAATCAGGAAATGTTAGAAGCATGTTTCAGGAATGTGATGTGATAGAAACTCTCTGGAGAACACTGATAAATTTTTGCCAGTCATAAGTGTAGAAATGCTTTCTTACAGATTTTTTTACTTGGGAGATTAAGTGGACCTCCAAGCAACAAGTGACATTACAGAACTAGATTCAAGTCTCTAACAGGTTAAACAGAACTTGATTTTCAAGAAAGTTTAAAAATGGGTAATCAGGTAGGACGGCTGTGCACAGCACAGAAAATAAATGTATGACAAAGTAATGAAGGCAAGTTACAGGAAGACAGCCATATGGAAACAGACATATTTGGGATCAATTACAAACAAGAATAACAAAAAAACAAAACAAAAAACAAAACAAACAAACAAAAAAAAACCACCAACCCAATCTTATTGTGTAGTTTATGTCTTGAAAATAGTTGGACAAAAATAATCGGATACTGATAAGCAAGCACTGAGTGCACAAAAAAAAAAAAAAGAATCAACAAACCAGAGCCAGCAAGCCCCCTGATCCCAGATGATCTGCTCATTGACAGACTGAGCAGGCATTCCAGTGTAATATTTGGGAGGGCTCCACAGCAAATAAAGGCCCCTTGTACACCTGGGCTTTAACCAGCACATCTGGTCCACATCTCCACAGTGCTTTTTAAAGATGCTTTTTTTCTCCCTCTTTTCCCCCATTTAATCACTATTTCAGACATTTTCAGAAATTAGTTCAGATTTTACTCCACTGTTGTCAAAAAATAATTGAAACACAATGAAATAAAAAAAACAACCTATCCCCCCAAAAAAAAACCCCAAACCAACAAAAAACTTCTGAATATTTACTGCAGTCACTGGCAAGGGAACATTCTTCAAATATTTGAAAGTAGGTTATGTCATAATGGCAAATGCAACATTTTGTGTTCTCAAGTAGCACAAACTAACTTTAGGATGTAAGTCAGACAGAAAATGATAGCAGTGACAATGAGAGGGGAAGAGAGATAACGAGGGAAGAAGACAGAAAGAACAAAGATAAAAAAAAACAAATACATGGGCAGACCATTGGAATTACCAGCCTTTCCCTAACTTTTATACAATTCTGTCTGAACTACAGATTCTAGACTTAGCATTGCTTTTATTTCTGTATGTTTGTATATTCCCCATTTTCTTCTCCCTGTATTTTGTACAAAAAATTCTTCTGCTCTGGGAAGAATTGTTAAAGTTACATTAAAGAATTGTTAAACTGCCTTTCCAGCCTTTTCAATTATCTACAAATCTCAGTCTCCATCACATGGTCAGTAAGAAGCTCAAGATGTACTTTGCCCATTGATGGTCCCACAAAGATTCCCTTTACTCCCTTCACAGAGGCACCTTCCGGGTCCTGTGGAACTGATTCAATCTCACAGAACCTGAGATGCAGTCCTCTCTGTATGGCCTGCATGTCTTCCTTAGCCCATGGTGATTCTTCTGAGCCCCTGCAGCACAGAAAACTACTCTGGCCCCACTACCACGGTGAGAAACCAGAAAACACGTGGCCCAAATCTCTCTTCTCAATCATTCTTCATTGCTTATTTAACTGTATTTATACTAATTTCATTTGTTAGCCATTTTCTTGTGAGTACATTCCACCTTTCCATAATAAAATGGCAAATAATGTTATAAGTCAATAGAAAACTGAATTGCAGATACAATCGAAACTTCGAATATACTTCCAAATACCCTAAGTTTGATCATGGATTTAGATGTATACTCCAGAGTTATGTCTAAGTTTATGACATAAATTTATGACATACATTTATGACATAAATTTAGAGGTGTGACAAGTTTTACTTTCTCAAAAATGTTTCCCTTTCTAATGTTTAATTATCTTGCTACTAGGCAAGCAACAGAAACCATCTGACTGTTCAATTAAACAAAACAAAAGGCTAACTGACATTGTCCTGCTGAGGGATCTCTACAAGCAACCATATACACACAGTAATTCTGATCTGTGGCAGTTGATCATTTACCTTATTCTATAAAATGACAGTACTGAATGCTGTTTCAGAAATATACACAGTGACTTTTTTTTTTTCCTGATGCTGATCCTGAAATCCCATTTTACACCTGGATTCCTTACAATGTGGTTATTAATGTCAGATATGAAAACCCTAGTTTTGCAGTATCCCGCTCATCTATTGGAAATCTTCACATTAGTTAAGACACAAGATGCAAACAACAAGCCTGCTTTCTTTTCTCATTAAAAGTATGTGTCACCATTAGTCAAACTTGTTATCTAGAAGTCTAGTAATTTTCTCTCATAACATCTAGTCTGTTAATTTACTAGCACTATTAATCAGATTTGGGGGAGGGAATGAAATTTGTTTCAGGAAGAGGAAGGAACCTGAAAGGCAGGATGAGAGTATAGAAATTGCAAATTTGCCAATGTTTCTGATATATCTTAAGATATAATTTGGAAAAGATGTTCGGCATATTTTTTCTTTTTCCAAGCAATGCATAATTCTTTATTAACAGCTTTACCAACAAGAAGCAAGAAATATATAGACATGAGATACTGGAAAAATCAGCAGAAAATAACCATATAACTCTTAACAAAATTAATGCAAGCTTGTACTAGCAGAGGAAATAATCTGAAACATAAAGATTGAATACATGGGAAAACCTGAAAACAGTAATCCTGAATTACTTACAAGTGAAAATGAGTACTGCTTGTGACTGGACAGTTCATAGGAATAATTTAGCCCCTTTTAGTTCAGAATCAATCACTGAGCAGACTTTCAATATTCAAAATTATTTAATTAACTTTTTATGTGAGCATATTTCACTTTATGGACGGCACACAGATTTTTCATAGTCACAATGGCCTTACGTACTTGCTATTCAAAGCATGCAATCAGTTGTTTAAAGTGTTTGATACTTCTTCTCACACTGTCTGTATAACTCGCAGTACAACACAGAAGTCTTTATAGCTGGCTGTACAAATGCGCCAATGTAAACAAACAGGTGAGCTGAGATCTTTCTGCAAATAAAAAATTTACATGCTAGCAAACTCTGCTCTTTGCTGATCCAAATTTTTACTTTTTGTTTGCCTCTTCCTCTTTGCAATGCTCTTTTACATACTTCTGAAGGCTGCTAATGTTCCCCCTAAATTTTCTTTTCCAACTAAACAGCCCCAGCTCTCCTACATTCCCTTGCAGGTAAGAAGCCACTGATTTCTGAGCATTCTTCTTGCTGTATTCTGAATTCTTTGCTACTAGTGCATATATTTTCAGAAGCAGGTCCTTGTCAACATTGTGGAGAATATGAATATACATATATTTAGGAGGACACCTTTTTGCAGAGACTGTCATGTTGTAAAAGTACTGTGTGTTATGCGAACAGAGAGGTGATATCCCAAATATTCAGATGGTGAAAGACAGAATTGGTCTTTTCAATTTAAACACAAGAATTTTCTTTCTCTGAATATCCGTAATCTATGCTTTTACTTTATTCAACCTGTATTGTTAAGCACCAACTGAATGACAATTAATGAAAAATTGATCAAAAGGAAATGCATTGAACCCATTTCTCTACTGTGATCATACCAGTCAATGCCAGTTTCATTGAAAGTTGTTGAGAAAAAACTCAAATGCTCCACCTGAAGAATAGCAGGGTGTTTAATACTTATGGAGGCAAATTATAAGCCATCTCTCTAATGATTCACTATTCAGCCATTCTGCATCAACCTAGTATAGGGCAGCTACATATGTATATGCACATGTAAAAATACACAGAGTCCCCAATGCTAAATCAAATATTTAGATGGAAACAATATTCAAAACCTCATATTTGTTCTGATAAAAAAAGTCAAAGATTCTTTCCTCATACATATTATAATTTACTCTCAACTATCTTTAGGAATGTGGAAAATATTATGCCATGAAATGTTATTTGAGAGCACTGAGCAATTTAAATGTCTGTGTTCAGTAAACGCCCTTGATCCTCCTGTAGCCACCATGCACAGTCCATAAGTTTAAAAATGACAGGCTTAAATGCAACTGCATTCCCAGTTTACTCACTAACCAATCTACAGATCGTGAATGCTTCCCAACTCTCATTTTTAAGTAAATAAATTAATACGTATGCTGGAAGTACCTCCACCAGTCAGTCACACTTGGGATACACTGTTCCCTTTCCTAAAGACCCAAAGTTCAGTCAAACGAGGAAAAAAAAGAAAAAGAGAAAAGAAAGAAATCCCTTGAGGAGCTTCCTATTTCCTGCTTTATTTCATGCTTTTCCTGCTTCTCACAAATCTGAAAAATATTTGCTGAAGTAACATGAGTTCAGATTTGCACGTAATGACTTTTGTTTGACTGACAAGAAACATTATACAGATATACTGATGTTGTTTTTTTGACAGAATTACTACAGAATCTGAATATTATACAGTAAGTCTGACTGCATCAGGGTTTTTTTGCAGAGATTATATTTGTACTGCTCAATGCCTCGTCAAGATTTGCCCTTTTCCTAGTCTGTTATCTGGTTTTGGTTTGTGGAGTTATTTTGTTTGGTTGATCTTGTTTGGGTTTTGTTTTTTTTTTTGTTTAGGTTTTTTTTTGGGGGGGAGATTAAATGTGAGAGGGACATAAAGTTGTTAGCAAAGTTTACAAAACATTTGGCAACAGGCTCAGACCCATTTACGAAAAAAAGAAGAGCACAAGGTGATCTCTAAAATGAAAACAAACAACGATAAAAAAAGAATTAGCCATCTCTGAGGTACAGCCATATTTGAATCCTTAAGTTGTCATCTGGAAAAGCTATGAACTTTTAAAGAGTTGTGACAAAAATAAAAGGATCAGCAAATTTCTGGAGTGCAGTCTGATGCTGGCTCTGTCTTGTCTCTCTTTGTAGATTATTTCATAGGCAGAAGCTTTGATCAAGTCCACTTCTTTTCTAGTTCTCATGAACCTAACCCTGAAATTTGCTGTTCCAGAATCATAAAACTGGCCTACAGAGAAATGGCTGGAAAAGTCTGATGGAAACTGGCCCTCATCATGCGTGAGGCCTTGAAATGAACACCATGAAAACACAAAATAAAATCACTTTTTGCTAAGTGTTAACATACAGTGGTGATTGCTGTTACTGTATAATTAACCACCTGCAGTATAGAGGGATGAAAAATTAAAATGTTTTTGCTGGGCAGAGGAAACAAGTTTGAAGGCAAGAACTGCAAACTAAGCAAACAAATTAATTTGGAAATGTTCTTACAGAAAAATTATGAAGAAAACCAGATGATTCCAAAACATTAACTAAGTACATTTGACAACGTCCTGCTCATCCAAAACCACGCATCATAAAAGCTGCAGTCATGGTAATTCTTCCACCACCAGAAAAGTAGAGCGAATCCTGTGAGAAAGCTATTCCCACAGCTTCCCATATCTCCTACTTCAGCTGACTATCCAACCCAAAAAATGAACAAGGACTTACCTCAGAACTTCTCCTGAAATTTCTATATAAGGTGTATCAGACAAAATTGTTATAAACAATGGCATAGACACACAAATGCAGGATAACAAGTTTGTCAGTATTTCACACTGAAATCCTCTTCCCTAACTGATTTGTCTCTTCAGCTATCTCACCTCTGCTGCATGGTAAGAATATGCAGATAGGAGCTGTCAAACAGCAGCTGACTTGCCAAACAGTCCACTTCCTTCCATACTCAACTGTGTATATCTGATAGTTCATTTCCAAAGATCTCTGGAAGAACTGCTCTAGAATTGTCACCAAGAAGCTTAGTGGAGCTATACAGAGCTGACTCCATTCATTTAGAAAAACAAAATAAAACACAACACACACAAAACAAGTCAACTGAAACCAAACAAATAAAAAGCTGCTTTTATTCACATAAACTTCTTTTGAGGTCTGTGGGAGAAAATGATTTTGGCTTAGCACTTATTTGAATGTTAACAATAACATACAAACATTGAGCTGTTTGAGAAAAATAACACTTGCACACTCCATCCAGACAACCATAAACAGAAATAAATGCTTTAAGATATGAAGTGCTTTTGTATTTGAATGGAGCAGAAAGGCTTTCACATAACATGCTATGCTGAAAGTTGAAGCTTCAGTAGTTCAGACTGCCTGTTCTTGTTGTAACTGTATGAAATACAGATACTAGCTAGAAGAGCTCTTCTGCTAAAATAAACAACGCTCAACTGAGCACTCACAGAAATAAAACAATGTCAAGTTCTCTATAATTTTAAGAATTTATAACACTGAATTGCGACATGGAAATGGGGCTATACGGAATTTGATAAACAGTCCAAAAGTATTCCAGTGCAAGAAAACTACATGGTTAGATAATGATTTACAGCGTAAGTTTACACATCTCCCAACAGAGAATGTAGGGTCTGTACTAGATGCACTACTTTCCATATCCAACAGTGGAACCACACTGCCATTACAAAGATATAACAGTTCTGGATGCTCCATCTCCCTGAAACTGATACAATCGGTTTATTGGTTTGCACTAGAAGAATTCTCTGATTAATCACATGCAGTATTGTTTTCCTTTGTAAAAGCTACTCTTAATATCTAGCCCAAAGTAGGATCAGAGATAATGAAAGAGGGAAAATCCTTTCTGCAGATTGGATAGTGGGTTGCTACTGAAATATCTCTAAGAGACAAACACAAGTGGGGAAAAAATTAATCTTACCATTATCATCTTAAATGCAAGTCTTAGTTAAGCAGTGAACTTACTCTCTTGCCACAGGCTTGTCTAGCATTATGGAATGCATTACAGCACATTGATGAAGGCTACCTGATGCTTTGAAGCTTTGGAGAGAAATAAAAAAAAAATCAAAAAGTCAACATTGATCTAAATCCTCCGGTTTTAACATGAGCAGAGGCACACCCTGAGTATTCAATACTGTGCAGGTAGAAGAAGAGAATGAAGTGACACGTGGTCAGCCCTGTTGGACCTTGAACTGGATGTACTACTGCCTGATCTCCAGAGAGAGAATGTGAAGTACGTGGAGAATACAAAGAGAGGGATTGAAAAGGGGAACTAAGCTTAGGAACTAGGTCAGATAAAGAGAGTGGCAAAAGTAAGAGTTTCTTAGAATTACAACAAATTAGAAAAAGACTTTAGGCACGTGAACAGTAATCTTTAACCAATTATATAATACCACACGTAGGCCTATAACCAATCATGTAATGCTTTACAACGCGTGATCAGGGTTAAAATTGTGTATAAGACTAATTGCGCACTTAATAAATTGTCTTCAGCTGAACTTATCACCGGAGTCCATGCCCCACGTCTCCACAAATGGTGCCTGAACAGGGCCTTTTGCACAGTTGAAGAGTTCCAGTGGAGAGCTGACCGAACGATTACTACAGTGGCAATAGAGAGCTGGCAACCCAGGAAACTACACACCTCTAAAGCAGGTGATGGGTTTGCAGATGATGTCTGCGGAAGGAAAGACTATTATTTCTCTGTTAATGAGAATTCTTGCTTGGCAGGGTGTTAAGAATGATGAAACAGCCGTTCAAGGCTTGCTTTTATGGCTCAAAGCCCGAGAGTATGCAGTTAACTCCCTGACGACTTTCCAGTTGCTGCAATGGGAATCAGCTAAAGACTCTTTCGGCAGCTGCATTTCAGGGGGATAAAGTGGTCATACCCTTATTAACAACAGGCAATGACACTGCAAAAAATTTGTCAGTCATTTAGAGAACTATTTTAGAGACGTTAAAGTCAAAAAATGAAATAGTGGAGCCCAGTGCCCCCTCCCCCACCCATCGCCTCCGTGGCTGCGAAGACTGAGGATGGGAATAAAGACAATCTTTTTGACCCAGACCCTATTAATCCCGAGAAGGAGCCTACTCTCAGATCACCAGAAACCTGGGGGGAAAACTTTTAATTGCACTGGATAACGCTGAAACTCCAGAACACATTTATGAGGAGTCTGTATGCTTTCATCAGACTGCTGTTGCTGCTCCTGAGGTTCTGACGCCTGATAATTCTGATGCTGACCTGGATGGTCCTTTTGACCCTGGGCCTATTGATTCGGAAAAGAAGCCTGTTTATATCCCCCAGATCCTCATGATAAATGGGTACCTGTAAAGGGAGAAGTGAGACGAGTTGGGGATGCAGATGTATTGTGTGCTTTGCCTGCGGTGTATGTGCTGGATCAAGAGTAGTGGTGGGAAGGTCTCTCATATGCTCTTATCAAAAATATCAGGCAAACAATGATGGACCATGGACTTGGGACCCCCTATACAACTCATTTGATACAGTCTCTCTATGATACTCATGTACTAGGAAGCTGGCAAATATAAGTACGTCTATGTTTCTGTTGACCCTTGCAGACCTTTATAGATACTGCTGGCCACTTCTTCCTACATAGGCTGGCCACCTATGCTGGAATGAGTGTGCATTTTGGTCAGTATAAAAGCCCAAGTCTCATGCGATGTGGGGGAGGCAGAGCCTCTGCGGGGACACCCGCTAAGGTTGAGCCTGCCACCTCGCACTGCGATGATGCTGTTCAGAGCTGGTTTCTTGATTGTCTTCACAGCGTCCTTGCACCACATTCTGTACATGGGGACCATGTAGTGGGACTAATGATTGCCTGGATTTTGTGTTTCAAATATTGTAGTTGTGTTCCACAAATATTGTAGTTGTGTGCTTGTGGGATCCCATGCATGCGTGTGTGTGTGTTGAGGGCAAACTGTGTTCTGTGTATTTTTTGTTGTCAGGTTCATGTAACAGTTTTTAACAGGTAGTAGATTAACATTTCGGGCAAGAAAGAGTTAATGCAAAAGCGCGATTGCCACAGGCCGGCTTGTAGCTGGGTGAATGGGAGGAGCCTTGCTTAGTGCGTTTAAAGTAACCCGAGGGTAAATCCAAGACTTGGAGGAATAGAGATAGGTTGAAACAAGAACTGCTAACTGAAAAAGCAAGAGAAGTAGCGCACCCACAAGCTTTATCAGCCTTCACCCAAACAGCATCAGGATGGCAGAGAAAGAAGAAAAAAAAAATGGGTAATGACATAACAAACTCCTTGACTGTTAACACTGTGCAGTTTACTTCTGCAGCTGCTTCACATTCCTTTTTTGTCAGAATGCCTACAAGTGGAGAAACCTGATGCCTCAGCTACAGAAGCTGACCGTAAATACCTGAGCAGAATGAGATAGAGGAAGAGAAAAATTAATGATTGCAAAACATCATCTGGGGACAACCGAAAAGTAACAACTTGAATATGTGTGCTTGCAAAGTAGCTATTATTAGAGGCTGTGATTTTGTGTATTAAACCACCTGTATTTACTCGCCAGTTGCTAATAAGAAACTACACCTTGTATTGTATGTATTTGTTACTTGTAAAAGAGATGTTCGAGCATGCAAATTTGCAGCAGCTGCCAGAAAATGCTAAGGCAAAAGCTAGAAAGATTCTAATACAATGGTAGTTTTATAAAGCAGGCAATGGAACAAATTAAGAGGGTGGGAGAACTCCACTGGTAAGAAATTTCTTTGACTAGTCCCCCGCTGCCATCAGCATCTTCAGCACACTTCTGCACCCTGTAGTAGTTACTCTGCTAATGTAAATCTGTATATGCTTTGCCATAGTACCAACTTGTTACTGGATGACGCAGGTGAAACTCTGCATTGACAACAAGATGCAAGGACTGAAGTTGGCCAAATGCCTCCTACCACAGTCAAGGGCAAGACTGGGTTGACCTCTATGTTTGCCAGTAAGAACCTTTAGCTCCACTGTTGGCTGCAATCCAGCAGACATTGAGCAGTGGGGACACATGCCATGCCAGACCTTGATGTGAGGGATGGCCTCTCCTGTTATCACAGAGCTATTCAGGAGAGAAGGGCAGGCCACGAACCTGTGATTGGCATATATTGGGGATATGATCTAGTCCAAATCCCTTGCTCAACTAGAGTCATCTAAAGCAGTTTCAGAAAAACAAAAAGGAGGAATGAAAGGGGAGTCGCCACAGGCATGCTTGTATAAAGCAGTTTATGGGTTAAATTTTCTAACAATTAGGGAAACCTCAGGCACTGTAACTATTAACAGACATATTTGTTCTCAGGGTCAAAATTTACCTAATCTTCTAGAAACACATCAACCAAAAGTGTGGGCAAGATCTCCAGAGACAATGCAATAGGAAGGACCATATCCTCTAATAACTTGGGGAAGAGGGTATGCTTGTGTCTCCACAGATCATGGCCCACGATGGATACCTGCTCAGCTGGTTCAGCCTGTGCTGGATCGACCTCATAGTGCTGACACAGCATCCAGAGATGACCACAGCGCACTGATATCAGCAACACGAATGACATCCTGGAATAATTCCAACATCTGGGTGACTTTAGCCAGAACTCTGAATCAAACTACCTTCTGTGCCTCAATGCAGTCTGCTGATCAGCCATTTCACACTTGTTTAGTTGGTGTTCCTACACCTGTTGCAAAAATTACAGCATCTTTGCCTCTGGGTCTGTGGTACCTGAAACAAAAATGTGTAGACTTAACGGCATGTATTAACTCATGGGATTCATGGGATATGTATTTACCTGCTATGCACCAAGAACCACAAGAAATTAATATATTAGGTTCAGTTAGGTTTAGTTCTTGTGTATACTTTAATATGTTGCGATATAGGGAAGAGGATGTAAATGCGAAAGGGATCCAGGATGTGACCCTGATATAAACCCGTTGTTCAAAAATGCTAGCACGTGGTGTACCCGAATTGACTACAAAGTATCATATGGATCATGGCGTACACAGAAACATCCACGGCAGTTACTCAAAAGTATATTTTTAATTTGTGGAAATCAGGCTTTTTCTGGGATACCCACGCGACTGGTGGAAGGACCTTGCACGTTAGGTCGTTTGTCATGGCTCACCCCCAATGTGAGCATGATTCTCAATCACACACATCTACACCACAGTCGTCAGAAACGAGCATCACTTGATCCAAACTGTGATGATAAGGTAGATCTTTGGAATCAAGGAGAAATCATAGCAGCACGACTTTTTGTGCCAGGCGTGGCCGGGACTCAAGCACTGAAGCAATTAAACAAACTCACTTGTTGGCTGGGAAAACAAACAAACAAAACTGCAAAAATATTAAGTGATTTGGCAACAGACGTCGATTCAATTAGACATGCAACACTGCAAAATCGAGCAGCCACAGATTTTTTGTTAATTGCCCAAGGACATGGATGCCAAGACTCCGATGGAATGTGTTGTATGAATCTGTCAGACCATTCTCAATCCGTCCATGCTAGTATTCAACAACTAATGGATCAAACAAAAAGATTGCAACATGATGATGGATTTTTTGGTCTCACATCCTGGTTCCAGTCGTGGGGACTTTCAACATGGTTAATATCCATTATAAAAGGGGGCTTGATATTGCTGCTTGTAGTAGTTTGCTTTCTGTTAGTCATTCCATGTATGGTATCCTGTTTGCAACGTATGTTAGATAGGAGGGTTAAGCAAGTGTTTTTAGAAAAACAAAAAGGGGGAGATGTGGAGGTAGAAGAGAATGGAGTAAGTGACAAGTGGTCAGCCCTGTTGGACCTTGAACTGAATGTACTACTGCCTGATCTCCAGAGAGAGACAACATGAAGTATGTGCAGAATATGTAGAGGGGGATTGAAGAGGGCAACTAAGCCGAGGAACTAGGTCAGATAAAGAGAGCAGCAAAAGTAACAATTTCTGTAGCAAAAGTAAGAGTTTCTTAGAATTACAACAAATTAGAAAAAGACTTTAAGCACGTGAACAGTAATCTTTAACCAATTATATAATACCACACGTAGGCCTATAACCAATCATGTAATGCTTTACAATGCGTGATCAGGGTTAAAATTGTGTATAAGACTAATTGCACACTTAATAAATTGTCTTCAGCTGAACTTACCACCAGAGTCTGTGCCCCACGTCTCCACACAATACTCCAAATGAGATAAGTTAATAAAAACAAAGAAATTATTATAAACTTCAAAGAGTTATCTTAAATGAATTTCTACAGTTAGGAAAAGGCCTTTTTCCAGAATATAATACACAAAAATTATCATTTTATATTAATTCTTTCAAGGTAATGTTTTGAATGTTCACAGGAAAACAGCTTTTTCCAGATGAAAGACCATGGGGAAAAAAAGATCAAATATAAATTTGGGAATGCATACAGAAATGCTGATGTGGCATGAAGTGCTCATTTTGTATTCCTTTTCTCCTCCTTGTGAACTTGGGGGTGTCCTGGGTTCAGCAGTAGCAGTCATTTTTCTCCTTAGTAGCTGGTGCAGTGCTGTGTTTTTGATTTTGGTCTGGGAACAGTGGTGATAACACCAATGTTTGTAGCTACTGCTTAGAATGTTTAGACTGAGCAAGGACATTCTGAGCCTCATGCTCTGC
>WYDI02009663.1:2150-19526 GCA_009867235.2 Psittacus erithacus
CTTAGTTACTGGACTGTTCTTATCTCAACCCGTGGGAGTTACATTCTTTCAGTTCTCCTCCCCATCCCTCTGGGAGCCGGGGGGAGGAAGTGGGGGGAGTAAGAGAGAGACTGCAGGGCTAACTAGGCTTAAACCACAACAAGTGATCAAATATGTTAGCTAAGACTGGTGGAGATTTTATCTCCCATGAAACCAATTAGATTCTAGGGGATTAAGTGCCAGCAAGAAACTATGTACATCTGTGTTACTACTTTACCTTAGCCAACATGAAGAAGCCATGTCCAAGGAGCCAGTATTTGCTTTGCTGTGAGTCATTGCTTCCACATATGGAGGGGTTTTCCTCCAAACTTTACATTCACCATAGGCTTCTGCATCACAGCGTTGTTTCTATGGAACATAGCGGGATACAAAGGGGAATACAGCTAAAGACTTGCTGTATGTCTCATCCCATGATCTCTGTGACAGTTCCATAACCTCTATTCATCTACCCATCATGGGCAGAACAGTTCATATCACTAACAAGGCCAAAGCTTCCAGCCTAGATTATATGAATCAACGATGGACATCATGGAGGACAACTGAGTTACACTGGTATAACTTCCGTTTAAGCACTACACGTCTGTTTAGTTTGATACTATTTACTTTGAGTGCACTCTGCAGATATCATTGCCACATTTAAGATCTCTGTTCCAGGCCTGGTGTTGATTTCACACACCAACTGGCTGCCTTTTGAAGCTGCTGGCAGTATGTTCCAAAGTCCAGATTAGTCACAGAATGGAAAGCATATCTCCCAACTGTTCATGTTAACAAATGCCATTCTTCAGGGACAATCTGTAGTGACATTATAAACATGAGCATAACAATTTATACATGTCACCAAAACTCCAAATGGAATAATTGCAGCCTCTAGTTACTAGGTTAGCCAAAGTTTCTCGCCTGCCTTATGACTGAAGTGCACAGCCTGTTCGCTCATCTTTCTGAAGCCTTGGGTTTTGTGTTTGGTCAAATTTCTACTTAAGTCATTTGGATTCTTTTTATTCCTTCAAACAGGAGTTAATCAGATCCAGCTCACTGTTGGAGATGTACAAGGATAAGATTCCAATATCTTTTTTTTTTTTCCCTCCGATATCCAAAACAGACTTCAAGAGTATAGGAAGAGAAAGATCATACTTCAGCTTCAAAGAGAAATGAAGTCTTTTTTGGGTCACAGAAGTGTAAGGGGCCAATGTCACAGGTGACATTAAATAAAAGTTATCCTTCTCATATAAACAATTATATCAACGAGTATTTTCCTGTCACTGTAGCCAGGCAAACTGCCCCATCAAGTAGTCAAGTGAGTGCTATGGCAAATGAAGCAGCAGAAGCACAGATTCAAGATGAGAGCAACAGCATCTCTTTGGGTGGCAGCAATGTCCTAGATCCACACAGCAACCACATGAAGTCTCAGGAGCTGATAAGGGTTTGCCTGAGCAGCCAGACCTTAGCCCCACATCACCTTGTAACTCCCAGGTAAGGCTGGGACACTAAAATCAATACAGCATCCACAGCCAATCTAATTTAGTCTATTATTTGCAAAGTAGCATAGAATTTTAGGGCAGAGAGCACAAAGCACTGCACTGAGCCAGACCTTTCCAAATTAAGGTAAGGATTCAGACTCATCCCATGCTTGGTCTTCCCAGCTCAATGCTAAGGGAAGAGGAGCACACCACTGTTTTGCTGGCTTCAGACTAAATTCAATTCTGCTGTTTCAGATCACTGTTCTGAAGAGCAGTGCTTATGTTTTAAGCCTTGTAGTGAGTGGCTGAGCTGGATATTAGTCTGCACTAGGAAATACCACTTTGAAGCAGTCCAAAGCAAAATAATTTCTGCACTAGATAGGATATGTATAATTTGTAACTCAGGTTTCCTTGCATTTGTCTTCCGCACTGCACTTTCTGACAAATGAAAATAACTGTCATGTTCATTATTACCTAGAAATTCCAAAAATAACATTCTCAAACCTTTTAAAACAGATTAGTATAATTACAAGGCTCCTGTTTAACTCACTGTCGCCTTAATAAAAATAAATAAATAAATGCACATGTTCCTTAACATCCTCAGGAAAACTGAAAACTCATTTTACTGTAGCAGGTCTTGGGATGGGAAGCATTGAAAAGAGTCTGAGATTAAGGAAAAACAGCCCAGTGAGAATCAGGGAACAGGCACTTGGCAGTTATAGCTGATGCTCAACACAGCCCCAGCCCTGTGAGGCCGGTTGTTTCCAGTCTTCTGGCTGAGATCTCCAGGAGGAACCACCAAGACTGCTTCAGTCAAAAAGACCTGTGAATTTTCAGCCTAAATAAAGGTGATTTGCTCACCAGCTTCTATTGGCTGTCAGATTAGGACTTATTCAAGCAGCTCTGCCAACAATATTAAAGAGATGAAGTGTCCAGACAGATGGAGGATGATCTCTTCCATCAATAACATCTGCTTTGGATCCTGTGTCCCCAAAGCTCAAAATGCGGGGCTGAGCTGGTTTGCTGTGTCTACTGCCGAGCACAAACCTGGGCTTTGGAGCAAAACTGACTCCTTCCAGCCCTGGTAGGAGAAACCCAAGCAGGATGGTCAAGGCCTGGCAATAGCACAGCACCAGGAAATCAGGCTGTTATGGGCCATGCTGGTGGAAACCAAATGAGCAGGTCATTCCAGCTGGTTCAGAAAGCTGCATGCTATCTCCAGTCTTTGGTCTACTTTCACACCCAGGACATCAGTTGCAGACCTTCTGTCCCATCCCCTGCTTCCTCTATACATATAAACCGCTTCATGGATTACTCCTACTCTGCTTGCAGTAATTGAAGGAAAAAAAGCTATGTTTCCCCAAATAAGTCGTGAGTTGCAATGATAGAAATATGTTTATGGTCCCATACAAGGGGACAGGCAAGAGGTAAGGCTGTTCTGTTGTTATATCCCTCTACCTTTGAGCAACGAATAACTTCCCATGCAGCAGCTGATCTCTCAAACCTGGAGGCTGCAGCTTGTGTAAGCTCATTTCACATCAGACATGTTATGATATCTACATCTGCAGGAACAGCTGATGTTTAGCCAGGCAGAATGAATGCATGAGGCTGTAAAACTGATAAGAGTGAGCCTTTCTAACCAGTGCTTTATTTTGCTTTCTCATGTCACACGGAAGCTAATCAGAGGACAACTCCCAGTAGACCACACCTACAGCTTTAGCAGAGCCTGAAAGCTTGAGTGAAAAGCTGGCTGAGCTAATGGTCCTGCATTTAAGATCCAAAGCCACACATCCTTTTCTAGAAGAGCCTTTTGTTGACTATTCTTATCCAGCTGTTATCTACTTCTCTGATGCAAAGTCAAACCAAGATCAATATTGCAAATAACATCAAGTAGTCTTGAGAAATGGTTTTGTCCATAAAAAACAATATCAGAAATAAACAACCAACCTTTTAGAAGGACTGAGGAAAATAAAGGATTAAACTGAGGCAATTACATACACTGTCCATTAAGCAGAGACTTATATTCACTACCCCAGCAGACCCAGAAACATTACAATAATAATAGTTTGTCAGGAAATACTTCAGGTAGCTAAGTACATATTTAATCAGATTTTACTGCATCATTAAATACTCCCATGACACACACCACAGTGCTGGGACAGGGAAGGCTGCAGCAGCACAGGATTCTGTGTTGCAGATTTCAGAGGTGTAGTTCCTGAAGCAGCACCAACCAAGCTACATCCACACGGATGCCAAAGAGAAGTCCTACCTCCACTCTTCTTTCATGACCACACATTCCCCCTTCTACCCTTATGCTGACAACTAGCACTAATTATCCTGATCAGCAACCTGACAGGAGAATAACCACAGTTAACAAAAAAACAGTGAAGAAATGTAATGCCAACACAGGGAGGTATTAAACCACGCAGTCACATAGACACAGGCACTTTAACTTCCTCCCAGGAGCTGCGTGTTTACAGACATCACTACTTACTCTAGTGCCACAGATTTCCCCAATACATGTATCAGACCTGCTGATCCCATGTGGATGTCTCTGATGCCCATGTGGTCCTAGGCAGCTGTGACTGGCAGCCATGCCAAGCACCCTCACGTCTACAGACTCTTGAAACCAGATCTTTCTTTCACCTCCTGATGGTTCATGGGGCTGAAGGGCTGAAAAACACTCCCCCCAGAGCAATTCATCTCAGCTTTTCTGGGGTGTTTCCAGGCAGATGGGAGCTGGGGCAGTTGTGGTCTCTTGAAAGAGGCAGAAAACAAAAAGCTTCTCTTTAAACCAAACCAAGAGGATCAAATGGCCTCAAGAAAATGGAAAAGGAAAGAGTCCTTGTGTGAACGAAGACCTGAAACCAGACTGATCCACTGAATCACAGCCAGGAATGGAGGGAGAATAAACTGTTTCCGATATTTCCAAACATTTAACACATGCAAATGGAGGTGCACGAAAGAATGTGAAAACACATGACCCAGAGTTGCTCATTACCTGCTCCAAAGCTTCAGCTCAAGTAAACAGAAGCACAGAAAACTCAGTCTCACCCACAGATAGCCAAGCAACTCTGAAAAATGATTCAGGTGTTCCCACAAAACTACCAGACTTAAAACACAGCAGTCCCCCAAGGAGCACCAGAACAGGGCTGGCATGTTTTGCAAGCAAACGGATAATGACATCATGAAATGCAGGTGGATGTTCCCATGCCAGGGGAGTTCCCTGTTACTGCCTTTCCCTGGCAACTCTGCAAGCACTTGCAACTCTGGGACCTTAACTCCCAAACCCCTTGACTTTACACTCTTGTCTCCCATAAGCGATCCCAGCTCTGGTCCTGGGAAGTTCCACTACCAGCAAGGAGTCCTGCTGCTCTAGGGACCTAAGCACAGGTATTCACAAGTTTCCTTCCCTCTGAAAACACGCATCTGAGAAATGTCGCCTGCCATAAGGATATCCATGCAGTAGCAAATGAAGAATTCAGAGGGGAAAGTTTTTGGGACCTTCCCCAAGCTACTACCTGCTACTGGGCTGCTCAGATTAAGGAGAGCAGTTAGTTGCAAGCCATTTTATGCACAATTTATACCAATACTTTGCTTCATAAAGAAAGTGGTTTGCTTCTGATGCAGGGAAAAACAAGAACGTTGAATAACTTCCCATGCCTCCTAGTTTGTGAAATAAAAATACAGGGAAAAGGTAAAGGGCTTAATCAACCTCCAGTTCATTTTTATTGTTAACAGATGCTTCAAGTTGCTAGATCTTGGGCAGCTTCAGTCTGTCTTTTGCAGTTGCCCAAATTCATTGTCATCACTGACAGCAAGAGAAACACCAATGACAAAAAACAGCAGTGCTCTACACAGAACAACACAACTCTCTGCCCAGTTCCTGCTCAGAAAGGACTGCTTGGAACAGGAAACCAGGGCTGTGCAGGCTGAACAACATGATGAAGGTGCCAGCAGCAATCAGGCACTGAAAGGGGGCTCTTCAGAGGATATTGGGGAGAGGCTGAAATGATGATCCTGCTCTCCCTGTGTCCATTTGTTCCTGGGCCCCAGCATGAGGCTGCATGGCTGGCACTTACCTTGTGCGTACGGTACCAGGGTCCAGAGAGGGACCCACTCCCAGTGTCTGGCCCTCCAAAGGACACATTCCAGGATGCCCACTCCAAAACAGAGAGAATGATCATGTCTCTGTCAGCAGGCCCCAGCCACTGGCCATGCCATGGGCTGCTACACCAGAGCTGCTGTGAAGAGCAGCAAGCACAACCAGGACGCAGCACTCACTTCCTGGTGCATGGAAGGCTGCTTGCTAGGTCACTCCACACAGAGACACCTGCAGCCAAAGGCTGCAACTACCAGGCAACCCTCAGCTAGGGAGTATTTGTAGCAGAGGAGAGGAAGGGAAGCCTGACAGATTTTTCTGCTCCTTCCGGGGCTATTCAGGTGCCTTTTATTTTCACTCTCTGACATACCCAATGCCCCACCCTGCTCTGAAGAGGTAGCCTGGGAATTTAACACCTTCAAATCAGTGCCTAATTCTAATGATCAGTCATTAATTCCTCATTGCTAGGTTGCAAGCATTGGAAGTTATTGTTCCTATATGAATATAATCACTTGCATAAATTCTTACTTCTGTCATGTATTCTTTGGCTGTAAGAATTTCCTGAATGGTTTCTTTGCAGGGATTCCAGGCAATGGGTTTGTTCCCAGACTGTGGCTTTATCCTTTTATTCTGTTGGTAAGCTCTCCTGGGGAAAACAACAAATAAAAAAACACATTAAAAGGGAGAGTAGGATCTAGCAAGGTAGGAGCTTAGCAGAATTACATGGGAGACAGAAATAGGCTTATAGAAAAGCACAGAAAGGAAGAATTAAGCCCCTGCATCTTCAGGCTCTGGACAAGATAAGTGTTTGCAATTTAGAGAGCTCATACTGTCCCTTGGGAGTACTGGGTTTGAAAATATCCAGATTCTTGACAATTAGCATAGCAGACAAGGGTCAGCAGGCAGTTACTCTATCACCTGCTACAGCATTTCTCTCCTACTCTCAAGAAGTGGCATCGATTGCTTAATTCCAGTGCGACTGGTGGTCCTACTATTGGCAAGGTGCCCTGAGAAAGAACAAGTCAGCCTGCGGAAGAGCAGGCTGGGGACTGAGATTCCAGTGGGCAAGGAGGTGTGATGCTTAATAAAAATGAGCAGCAGCAAAGTTGACTGCAGAGAGAGAAATGAGGCTACAGCCCCTTGGTGTAATTAACTTGTTCAGAAATGGAAGGAACATGCAGTTGCAGGAAAGAAACTGAAGTTCAGTTAATACTCTTCTGCTTGACTACCTAACCAATGTCTGTATTAGCCACAAAGATGTTATTTTAATCCAGCCAGAAGGTGATATAGGAAAGGCAGAAGTGACAAGGTAGTGTTTCAGTTGGATGATGAAATAACACCCTGAAATACAAAACCTTGCCTTATAACAAGCAATGTTTTGTTCCTCTGTGTGGCCTAACTTGAAATACCAGTTTCTGTGATCACAGATCCAGTGAGTCCTCTGTAAATACTGGAGCTAGCTGCAGCCATGTATACATAGGTACACTGGATAAAAACAGCTCCAATATTTCACAGCTATGTAAATTGCTGCAGACTACTTTTTCAGCATTGTGTAATTATTCCCTGGAGTCTAAGCTTATATTAAAAATAAAAAACAAAAAAAGGGTTTCTAGGCAATTTGGGTTATGGTTGCAAAAAAAACCCTTTAAAGGGGAACTGGAGTGTAAACTGCTGCAGTGATATTTGCCTGGTCTGGAGAAAGCTGCAACAATAGCTCAGAGGGAAGTGTGAATGGACCCATTCTTCTGACTGGAGCCCTAAACTGGAAGTCTGCTGACAATTTAAGTGTCAACATGAGCTACTTCAAGGCAGATCATTGTAGCAGAAACACCAGGCTAATGTTCTTATTTGTCATCCTCAATTTGCACTTGTTGGACAGTAGGTCCTGGGTTGAAGAGGAAAAGCAGCAACTGGTTGTGAAAGGTTGCTGGGCTGAGGAAACTTCCTTCATTCCTCTGCTTCCTTCATCCACAGTCACCTCTGCCCCAGGCCAAAATGGGGAGAAAAGAGGTCAATGCTTCCCCAGGCTGGGGAAGTTGTCTTTGGTAGCCAAAAGTTGCAGGGCCCCACCAGCCTGCCAGTGACCTCTGCAGTATGGTTCTCTGTAGCCAAAAATGCACAAACTGGTAAAAGATTGAAAAGGAGTATAAGGGGAGTAGGAGGAGAGAAGAAGCCTGAAATATCTCTTGAGGACAGTTGCTGTTGTTTTGCTTCATTCTTCTTGGTTCACTGCCTAAAATACAAATGTGACTGTGGTTTTCTCTTGCATAAGAAAGCTATTGGAACAGGTTTTCTGTAGTGTTGTCTACATGGAGCCCTGGTTGAATTGCTTTTGAATTTGTTCTAGAAGTGATGGATTGCTGTTCTGCACTTGGTCCAGACACGCCCACTCTGTCTAAACATGTATGGGGCCTTCATGCCTTCCATTTATTGAAAATCTCTGATTGTCTTGCATGTATAAGAGACTGGAGTTATTCAGATGAATTTAACCTTTCTTTATGTTGTAAGCCAGCCCTATTAAGAAATTAAAGAGCCTTTTAGAAACTATTTCTACTCAGTTACTACCCTCCATTAGAAAAAAACAACTCAGTATATGAGTGTCCCTATACTTGTACATTGCTGTTTTCAGACTGAAAATGATGCTGAGGTGATTGGCATAAAGGTATTAAAGCCCTTGGGACTGATGCTTAAGTTATTCTGAGGAAACGTCCCATGAAGTGACTGCAGAAGGTGAGATCTGCAGGATGTTACAACTGAGGACATTTCCAGTTTTCAGTGGCACTCAGCTGTGCTGCAAGTTTCTGCACAGAGAATCTGGGGTAGCTCAAAAAATACCTCAAGGAAAGTATCTTCAGAAAGGTGACCTGACTTGCTGTTGTTAGCTCTGTCTGTCTTTACACCTGGGAAAAGGCAATAGAAGTACAGGTTTGTGTCTGGTTTGTGGCGGCTCACTCACATCAGAATCAGGACAGGACTGATTCTCCCAGTGAGTAGCATCTTGTTCCCTCTGAGTAGTACACAGCAGGAGGTAGCACATGTGAAGCTGGAGTAGATACTGCTTGTGTTGGTTTTCTAGTAATATCAAGGTTGATTAAACTGAGTAATCTGCAAGGTGGCAAGCTTTGATTCCTCCCATTCTATCACCAGTCATCCACATTCTGTAGTAGTTCCCATCAGGCTCTTAACAGCTTGGGATACTTCTGACCAATAGAGACACAAGAAACTTGTGGGGTTTAATTGCATGGGTTCCCTTACTTTGATGCTTTATTTCCATCTGATATACTTTGGCCAAACATGGGTCTCTGTTAACAGAAGATAATATTACTCTGTCAGGTCACAAGGGTTTGGAGACTGCGATGGGTGCTTTGTCAAGCTCAGTTTCAGACAATCTGAAGTGGTCCTTGATCATGTGTTTTCCTGAACTTCTGGCTTATCTAATATTGGAACCACATAAACTAACAAAGTCATTATGTACTTTTCTACCTTTAGTTGCTTTAGCCCCCTGAAGTCATCCATAGATAGCTTGACCTGTCACCAGGGTCACCATTTCAAATCTTCAATGTAGAGAAAACAAGAGGGCCTGTCATGTTTGCTTGCCCATGTCCCATCACTTCTCTGAGCTTGCGCTTCATCACTGCAAATCAACCACATTATTAACTGAGTAAGGCTCTAGTCACAGTTACCCATTTACTTAGTTCTTACTAAGCCAGTAAATGAAAGAGGTTGCAGTTTCCTCCTGCGCCAAATAGGAAAACAGACCTTCCTCCAGGGTACCTAGGTTTTCCCGCCACCATCTACTCTGCACTGTGAGGAAGTTCATTGCTGGGGTGGATGGTCCCAGCTGGCTGATGCACGAGAAAGTTGAAGGCCTTGCTTTTACCTACTGCTCCAAGGACATGGCTGCTAGTGCCAGATCAGTGCAAAAAGTGCTACGCTTAGGCAGGATGATCAGACATGTTTCTTGGTTAAATGTTTACAAGCAGACTTGCTGGGTCAGTTCCTGTGTGTGAGGCTGTACCTGAAGACCTGAACCTGTGAGCTGGAGAATCTGCCTGGGGTAGGTTGCAGGCAGGGTACACTGTGCAGTGTTAGTGCAGGAAAACTTGTGGAAGATGTGTACAGACAGCCTGTTGATTTTTACAAGCAGCTTTCATCTCCCTTCCCCCAGCAGCTTTACAGCTCCATGGTGCAAGTATGTACTACTCCATATGCTATCAATTACAGTCCTGACTAGGAGTTGCTTTCCATCTTGAAGTCTACAAATGTACAAAAAACAGGAGCCTGGAATCAAGATGTACATTACAGACCTTGGAGAAGGCTTTTGTCTTTCTTTTCTGGATGGTGGATCAGTGAGAGATTTGTAGACTTTGGACATTTTCATTTTTGTCTTTTAGACCCTACCAATTTAGGCTTAATCCTGATCCTTTTAAAATCAATGGCAAAGTTCCCACTGACTTCAAAAGAGACGGCCTGAGCTCTCAAATACTTTAAAGAACAATTTTAAACAAACAAACTTAAGATGGATGAGAACTGCATTTTCTCTCTCTATTAGGCATACAACTTATTTTCTCCAAATGTAAATGTTACCTGGACAGCTAAGCAGTGATATGTTTTTTATTATTTCTCTAGGAGGCTACAGTACCCATAGTATATTCCATACATACTTCTTCATTTAGGAGCCAAACATAGCTATGTAAAGTGAGCAGCTTGTTTACAGTAGGCCCTTATGGCTTGCTATCAAATTAGTGGTAAATCAGGACTGTAGTAAACAGAGGTCAAAGATCAAACCCACAATTTCACATAAAATTCCAGAGCATGTACACAATATTTAAAATGCAAAATCTTCAAATCACAAGACCATCAACTGCTCTTAAAACTAATCAAAAGCAGGGTGAGGACTGGAGGAAATGAAATTTAAACATAATTTTAATCCAAATTTTAATGGCACAGTTACATCATGGGTATCTTTTAAACCATGACAGCTGACTCCATGCTACTTATTCTCACTCGCCATAAAACAAGGTTTTGGTACATGTCGCTTGCTATTCATACATGCCATGTTGCTTCTTTTTCTTTTCTTTAAAGATAAGGCAAATTACAGGAGAATTATTGCCACCTGAGACTTTACAGTGACTCTGTTCCTGCTAAATCATAGAATCATAGAATAGTTAAGGTTGGAAAGGACCTTAAGATCATCTACTTCCAACCCCTCTGCCATGGGCAGGGACACCTCACACTGCATCACTCCTTTTTAGTGCAGTGATTCTCCATGTTCAGAATTGGGAATGGTAAGATGCTGTTTGCTCCATTTTCTGCTGGAACAACTGTGCTTGAACTCAGTTAGATCCCTCAGCTGATGGTTCCTTTCTTATCTGGAGGCCAGTGCCCACATAAGTGCCTCACAAGAGATCAGGACCATGGCAGTTCCATGCATGTGCATTAGACTAGTCCCCTGTTTGAAGTGGTCTGGGAGGAATCATGTTTCTGGACCCAACTAAGGCGAAATAACAATGCAAACTCCCTAAAACCGAAACTTATTTTTTTAACAAAGATCTGGTTACTGAATGCCACCAGATGTCAGCATACACTATATGATTAAAAGCAAGTGTCTAAGACCTCTGAGAAGCGAGCAGTGATAAAACTGCCTTCTGTTTCATGGAAATGATGTACTGGATCAGCTTTGCTGTGAGAAAAGTTATGGCAGGGATTAGCTGGAAGAAATTGCCTGTGAGATTTAGCTCAAATATCTGATCAATTTTTCCATCCTTGGGGGATGCCATCTGCCTTCCCTTCACTGCTTGTCCCTATCCACAGGCTTTTGAGAGGCCTAGATCAGCACTGTTCCAGTCTACATCTCTCTTGGGTTTTCCAGCCCAGGTACAAAGACCTGTGTCTTCCTTGTATCCAGGGCAAGAGGTAGGAAGAACTTCCTGAGAATCCAGAGACCTGCTTTGCATATACATATTTAGGGAACATAGTTAGACCCCAAATACCTCAGGAGTATTTGCTCTGGCTAGGCAGGAACATTAAAACTCACCAGGGAGGTGAACACAGAGAGTGGCTGGTGATGACTTAGGGAAAACAAACAGGAGTAGCAGGAAAAACTTGCTATTTTTTTTTTTCCTGACACTTTTTCTCATCTGGCAAATGTCAGAGAGCCAAGGCTGTCTTTTGGATCACCCAGTTTAATACCCACTCAAAACAAGCTTTAGACTGTAATCTATGTGTCTGAGGGCTCTATTTTTTCCTACTGAAACCAATGACACAGCTCTTCAGAGGAAGGGCAAACCTTTGGGAACCTTCAGCCAGGTTGTTTCTCAGCCTTGTATCACCTGTTTTATAGCAGGGCCAGTAACACAAGCAAACATGCTCAGTCTACATCCTGACGGCTTGATGATTTCAGTACCCCTCACATGTACATACACTGTATGTTTTCATCTTCCTCCAGTCATATGCACCTTTTAAGACTTTGTTGGGTAGCCTTGGCCTGAAGGGCCCTTTCAAAACTGTTTTCTTAATGAATGTGTACAGAGCTGAAGCCACTATTTTGCCACTGTAAATTCTGACCTAAATCTACCATTGTGCGCGCACATCCCAAGGTGTTAGAGGATACTAATCTATCTGAAAGCACATGTCCAAATAAGATAGCCAGAGCCCAAGGGACAGCCGAGCAAGGTCACGTTCCTTTAGAGCTGGAAGTCAAAATGCCATACAGCTGAGTGTTCCAGCACATGTCCTCTTTTTCTCCCTTGGAGATTTAATTTAGTTTTGAGGATTTTGCTGTATTTGGCTGACTTGCTGGGCCTACAGCAGCTTTGGTTGAAGGTCCCGTACAATAGCTCCAAGTGCACTGGCCCTCCTCCAGACTTTGCGGCCATGGCTACTGTGCTGCAGCAGATAAATTCTGCTGGAGGCACGTGCTGCTGTCACCATGCACCAACACAGCAGATCTGGTGCTCTGGGGCAGCTTCAGAGGTTGCATGTTCATGGAGAAGACACAGAAAGCACAGTGCTTCTGGACACTATCAACACTCTTGCCTACGTGCTGTTCAGCTGCTTTGCTCCTGCTTAGCCAGTCTTGTGCATCCCATCAGATGTCCATACCAGAGGCATGTGTATGCAGACCATCTGTGCAGCAAGCTCACTGCAGGTGTGTATGCAGTAACATCATGGGAACTCAAGCAATCCAAGCACAAAAATATCCTTCAGGTCTTTCAATCTCATCCATAGCACAAGTTCTGAGGATGTCTCTGCACCAATTAAGTCTCACCTAAAGAAGGGTATGTCTTGCCTATGTCTAATGTTAGTGGCCTAGTAGAAAGGCTAGGGGACAAGTTGTCATGAAATTGTCTGGGGAGTGCCTCTGTGCTTGTTTAATCTGGCTCTAACTATGGTTTGAGCCGCCTCCTCCCCTTTTAAAGGGATAAGACAGATACCTCACTTCAAATCACTGGAAGATCCTTAAACAGGATTTGGGTGCCTATGTGCCTTTGAAGATCTGACCTGTGCCTCAGAAGCCTTATTCCACTGAATAGCCCATTGACTTCAGAGGAAGGAAACTGCATATTATAAAATCTGTATTCCAAAACCACAGTGAAACCAGCCCTGGAGCCAGATACTTTATGTATTACAGCCTTGACAACACTTACATATGGTGTCAGTGAACTGAGACAGAGAGTGATAAGGTCCGATCTGGACTGGATCTGCTTGGAAAAAAAAAGAGTGATTTAAAAATAAAAATTATGGTATTTTGCTAAATCCATAAAATCCCTGCAATATTAAACATAAAAACTAAAATAACCTGAGGCAGCCTTCAGGATAACTGGACTGAGAGCACACTGGTTTCTCTATTCCAAGAAATAAATTGTTAACATGAATATCGCATATGTCTGTGTGTGTGTGAGTGTGCTGGGAGCAGGAGAAGAGCTCAAATATGTTTAATAAGCAGTCAGTTGATATCACAAAGCTTGTATATACAAAATATTGCTTGCTAAATATTTGGAGAAGTGGAAACAAGCTTTCTTCACATTACAAAGGACAAAATCTTTTTCTGCCTTTGCTTTTTAAATTAAGATTCAATAGGTTTATTTCCTTAGAAGTTCTGTTTTCATAAATGTACCATTTTGGCTTCTAAGAACAGAGAAGATATCCTGATTATAAACTAGCTTTCATAAATACCAAAGATCAAAGTTCAATGTTTTTTTCTTTAACTACAGCAATACTCACTGTAGTGTTTCAGAAATGCTGCTTTCATCCTTGTAAAACCATCCAAACAAACACATCTTACACAGATCTTCAGAGGTGGGAGTAAAAATTGGGGATTATTTGGACAGCACAACAGTAAATAATAATAAATCAAGACCATGGTGATAGATTTCTTTTGGAAAGAACATTTTCACTGAGGTGTATTGACACAGATGTTTCCTGAAAGAGCAAGTAGACATCCCCGAAGCATTTGCTGCAGAAGTGCTGATGTTTGCCTTGGTGAGGAATACTATCATGGTATAAGTAAACAGGATTCTGCAGGGGTATCTGTTGGGGGGGTTATTACATTTTCTTCAGCTAAATTATGGATTTTAAATACTTTGCTGAAAAAGCAGCTAACTTCATTAGTAGAGAAAATACATATTTTGCATGTAATTTGGGTGTTTTCTAGGCGTAGACAGTTTTATTTGAATATCTATTCAAGTTCTTAAAAGCAATTCATACAGAAAATACTTCCATCAGGGATGCTCCATGAGTTTTAACTTCCTCTGGGGAAAGTATTTCTTTTCTTGCCAGAAATTTGGTTCCTTGTTTAGAGTCTATAGGACATTCCTTCCTATATTTATTATATTTTTTACCATATTATAATAATTTTAAGATGAATAGATCTTTCTACCTTGGACTGTGTGACAGTGTCCCTTTTTCAACTTAGACATGAGGAACTGATCTTTCTTCCGAAAATACCTTTTTTATTATTAGAAAGCCATTTGTGATATAGTTTACAGACTGTTTATGATACTTTTGAACATGATGGAAAGAAAAAAAGAGCAGTATAAATTGAAATCAAGCTATACCAGACAAGGAAACGTATTATATAAAGAAAAGATTTACTGAATTTCAATCAAGAGTGGCTTATGTGTGTAACACATCGAGAGGTTTCAGTTTGGTTGTTGTGGATCCTCCAATTCCTCATCCAGTCTTTGCACATGTGGAATAAATGGATTCCACCCAAATCTCAAGCCTGTAAGGTTTTCCTTTGCCCTGTAATATACTCTCCTAAGTGGAATAGGTTTTGTGGGTTTCTCTTAAAGGTCGGTGATCAAATCCCAGATGCATGTGTGGGTGGGGAGAGCCCATTTTCAGTCCATAGAGGAACAGGTTTTTTCAACTATTAGCAGAGTTTCATGCAGAAACCTACTCATCTCCTTATAAATCAAATGCAGCAATTCCTCTGATTTAAACAAGCACTGTTTAGAGTGTGCACAGATATATTCACTTATTGCTATAGTTATACAGATCAGGTTTACATCCACTAGTTTGCTAGCTCAAGACATGTGTAACTGAAATATATGACACAAACTGTAGAGACTGGCTTTTTAAATAGCTGAGATACAGAAAAAGACTGTAACCGAGGCAGGATTTTAGGTCTTTGACATTTTGAGGGGGTTTTGTTTTTCTCCTTTTTCATAGAGGGTGATATATATTCTCTATGAGAAATGGTATTTTGGAGTTTGAAGGGTATAAAAGGTTTCTCTTAACTTTTTACATTGGATGAAAGCTGTTCACCATTTCTAAAAAGTTTTGTCTCATCCCCTTGTCTTTCTCTTTTTGTGTTATCTTTCAGGATGAATCTTCTGTATGTCACATCTGTCCTGGGGTATAGGAATGGCAAAGTAAGGATTAGGGATAATGCTGTTAAGTCTGTGGTGGACTTCAGAGATTGCCTACAGCTCCTGAGTTTGCTACTTTTGAAAGTCCAAAAGTAGACAAAGATTACTAGAACAAAGAAGAAAAAAGTATTCTAATTGCTTACTAAAAGTTTTGCAGGGTTAGCTTGGGAGAAGAGAAATCCCAATGGACAAGCAGGCACCATGCCGTCACAGCCCTTCCCAGTCCAGATATGCATGCCCATCCCTGGTGGCAGGAGGGAAAGGGGATTTGGGACAAGCTGTCTTTCAGTTTTCAGTTGGAATTGCTGCATGGAAGCTTCTGCTACAGCCTGCCAGGGAAGCTGCCTAATGTGCTGCAGGGCTTTATGGTGCAGGGGATGGAGATTGAGGCGGCAGGCTGCTGAGTTGGACTCAGTGGTTTTGTAGCACTGCATGGGCATTCAGTTCAAAGTGGTCTAAAATATCATTGAGCTATTTTTGCCTTACGTGTCACTGAATGTGAATTTCCTACCATTAGTGGTCACAGCACTGAGAAAGCTGCTTGGAAAATGGGTCTTTTTTTTCTTTTTTTGCAATGATGTAGTTTTGTTATGTTTTTTTAATTAAACCTAATAAAACTCACAAGTCAGGCTCAGGTTTGCAAATGAGCAAATAAGAATTGTTCAGGAAAGGTCTTGCCACAGAAAAGAAAAAAAAAGTATGAAAAATAGCAAATATTCCATGTGAAAACTTTCAATGGAAAACATATTCACCAGGCATTTTAGTTTTTGTAGATCACCCATCAGCCTCAGGTATGGCTTGCAAGTGTTTTCTGTGTAGATACATCAGTGGTTTTAAACAGCATGTTGCAAGTATCGAGCTTTTGTAATATATTAGTTCAGTACCAGTAGCTCAATTTTATGCTGTTTGAAGATGTGGTTACAGATTCCTTACCCAGATTTTTAACAAAGAAGGGTGGATTTGGTGTTTGTTATTGTTAAAACTGCATTCTGTTAACACCTGCAGTTCCTCAGCACAGACCAAGACTCCACTGTAAAAGCATGACAAAAAGATAATTCTTTTCCCTAATAACAATTTTTACACAGATACCAACAGCAACTTCCCTTTGCTATGTGCAGTTTGAGTCAGTGCTCCAAAGTACTGAAAGAAGCTACTTTGAAATCATGTTAGATCTCTGTGCGTAGTCACATTATAAGCAGTTTGTTTGTTTAGGATTTCCCATGTGTAGCATACTCTCGGCTGGTACATGCTTATTTTCCAGCACAGGCTGGTGCTACCAACTGTCAGAGAGAAATTCCTTCCTTTGCAAATGTAGTGTATCTTTGAAGCGCTTCATTGTGAGCTGTTTCTCAGCTAACCACAGGAGAATTACAGGAATACACCGGAATTGAAAGGGAGGTGTTTTTAAGTTAAGAAAAAAGAAAGATCCTCTGAGGATGGATCAAGTATTGCACCCCTACAAAGCCTAAGCTCTTACCCACAGTTTATGATTCCTGTTTACTCACTGGAGAATAATGATAGACAAAGAATTCCAAGTGACTAGAGCTTTCATAGGCTTTCTTTTTGGGTAGTTCCTATGCTGCATGGAGACCTGAATTTGTAAGACTTTGTACATCTCCTATTGGAGACCTTATTACTTTAAGGCACTCAATTGCCCTGGGTTCAGCAGTAGCAGTCATTTTTTCTCCTTCGTAGTAGCTGGTGTAGTGCTGTGTTTTTGACTTTCGGCCTGGGAACAGCGCTGATAACACCGATGTTCTTAGTCACTGCTCAGATGTTTAGTCTGACCAGGGACTTTCTGAGCCTCATGCTCTGCCAGGGAGCAGAGGGAGGAGGGGAAGCCAGGAGGAAGCAGAGACAGGACACGTGACCCAAACTAACCAAAGAGGTATTCCATACCACA
>WYDI02009665.1:1579-15674 GCA_009867235.2 Psittacus erithacus
CTGTTCCCAGACTGAAAGTTAGAAACACAGCACTGCACCAGCTACTAAGAAGGAGAAAAAATGACTGCTACTGCTGAGCCCAGGACAATGCTTCACAGATCCTATTAGAAAAAGGCAAGGGAAGAAACAGCGCTGGAATCCCCTGTTCTTTCTTAAATGTTTAATTGCCTGTGTTCCAAGGCTCCAAGGTCCAGCTTTGTCTTGGCCCAGCTTCACAACCTTTCTTACACTGTTGAAGAAGACCTGTGAGAAATTCTATTAAAAGGCAAGAAGGACAAAATTACAGCCAGCAGTAGGATAATGAAGATCAGATTGTCAGTAGCTCAAAGATTCGGAAGCATAAAAAACAGTGGGGAAAGACAAAACCCTTAAAAGGAAGAAGTGTACAGGGGGGAAAGGACACTACTCAGGACTATTCTGTGATCACTGGGTAATTGGGTCAAGTCATCTGTGGATGGAGCTGTTGGAAGATGGCAGCTAGACAGCCCTGAGGAGCTGTTCCTGGAGCCATGCAGGCTGACTCCTCCTTGTGGACTGGTGACCACCTGGTCAGCAAACACCCTGAGGGGCCCCCTTGGGCTGGGAACATGCCAACGAGTTATAGTTCACTAAATCTCAGCTGCCTTCTGTGTGGCTTAGCCAAGAAGCCACTGCTTTCTACTTTAATGCTGTGTGTGCCCTGCTTGCAGAGTATCTGTATCTGCAGCTGAACATGCCCAAAGACACCAGCCCAAAAGAAGGGCTGGGACAAATGACATTCTTGTTTAACTCAGGCAAAGGTTAAAGAAGGTGCTAGAACCAGGGTTTGTATTCTTGTTGGGCTTATAACAGTTGTAGTGGTCTCTTCCTTTTATGTACTTCCATCCCTTCCTGGTGTCTGTTACTTAAGGAAGGAGTAAGGTGGCTTAGGTGCTACCTCCTGGGAGGGTATTCACAGGTTCATGTCCTGATTAGGGCAGATGTGTCCTTCTTGCTGGAGAGAGAGGCACCAGCTGTGGTGGGAGAGCAGGGACTAAGGCACATACCCTTCTTAGTGTGGTACTCCCTGCGATGCCTTCCAGGGTAAGGAAAAGGCACCTCCTCAGTGCATGGGGAGGCTTGGAGTGCTGGTGTCCTCAGCTTCCTTCAGGGTGTGTGAACAATTAGGGACCACTGGCATTACATCTCATGTCCTTCAGAGAGGCATCCACATCCTCTCCATTTTCTTCACCCTTTGAAGAAATAATGATTTCTTTTCCTACTGAAAAGTTAAAACTTCTATTTTTTAAAATGCAGATCTTTTGACACAGTGTTGGGCCACTTTCAGTGGAAAAAGACCTATATCTACATTCCCAAAACAGGGTGAAACTTGAAGCAGAAGAACACTACAGTGTGTGCTGTGGATTCTGAGATAAAGAATCTGTTTAAGAAAGCTGCAAAACCTACAAGTATTATTCTACTTTCACTGCCTGAAAACTTAGCAAGTAGCCTTACCTGTGATGTCATATAGTATTTAAAAAAAAAAAAAAAAAGAAAAAAATGAAGTAGAGGAAGTGGCATAGCCTTGTAATAGTATTGCTAAGATCACTTATGGAAAAAAAAATACCAGTTGTATAGATTTTGGTATGCTTTATCTGTAGCCAGTCCACCCTTTTGCTTTATGTGTTTTCATTGTGATTGCAGAGCGGAAACTAACCTACAGAATTCGTGTGGAAATGACAGCTCAAATGCCTTTGTGAATCATTCTAAGCTTCATTCAAACAGGGATGCAGCTAAAAGAAATGTAGATATTCAGTGTCTGTATAGAAATTCCTGACATACTGGTAAATGAAAGTGACTGATTCTCTTTACTGAATGAAATTATTCAGAATAGCTAAGGGGAAATTGATTATGTGAATCAATCCAACACTTCTTGATTAATCTTGCCTCTGGTTTCAGTAATTCTCTGTCATGCTGGAATATAAGAAAATCTCAAATTCGAAGACATTATTATTCTGGTAGGTTTTGAATTTGTCTCTTCATATTTAGAATGCAGGATCCCATTTCTCCTTCAGACAGGATCTTGGGAGTCTCCCTGTGAAAATGATGATTATGTCTCAACAGAAGCAGCTGGAGTTTCTTGGAATGACTTAGAAAGATCAGCCTGTAGTCAGCTCTGGGATTTGCTGTCCCATGGTAGCTTTGATATGTATTAGCCATGGAGTCAGACCACCACTTGATTTCTCCTTAAATCCTGGCAAGTCAGGTGATAGCAATCTATGATGGTTTGCGTGTAGAAGTATCAACAGACACAGCAGCACTCTTCTTCCATCCTGCTTCTTTCACTCTACAAACCATAAAGCAAAAAGTCCTGCAAAAGGTCAACTTTGGGTTTGGACACAAGGGAAAGACAACTACAGGTCTGTCTCTGAGGTACAGAGAAGGAACTTTAAATGTATTGTGAATATATCTGAGCTCACAAAGCAATCTCTTCTGCCTGTTACCCACCACATTGGGTATGTACTGCTCTTTACCTATTGCTGGACCCCAAGAGATGTCAGCAGGGGACAGTGTTTGCTTGTAAGGCAAAAAAAAAAAAATAAAAAAAATTGTTTCAGATGCTGGCATTTCACAACTTCCTGCATATAGAACTAACAGTATCAACATTTATCAGTTATCTCCACAACCATTGCAAATGTGTGGGCCCCAATGCAGCTCAGTCAATACCAGAAAGAAATATTAAGTTTAATCTTCATAGCTTGTATTGTCCCTATACATAGCATCAAAATCTACCATCTTCAGACTTTAGCATCTGTTAAATAAGTCATTCTGAATAGATAATGTATTTAGCAGAAAACTTAGTCTCAGAACAATATCAATCATTTACATGCCAATTTTTGAATCTGAGTCATAGCTCCAGAACCTTTTTCCCTCTCTGTCACTCTATTTTCCAAAACACATAAGTAGTCTCAAAAAAACCCCCATAAAAGTAATGTTTCAGAACTTTTTTATTTTATATCAAAGTAGATTTTTGCCATTTCATCTTCCAGCTATTGAGAATTTATTTTACTTTGTGTTTGTTAAACAGCATATTATTATGAAGTGGTTGCCAAACATTAGGTTAATAAAAATTAAAATCTGCTTGTTAAAAATAAATTCGCAGTTTTGTGCATCATTTAATCACAACCATTTTTTTGTTTTTCCCTTCTACTTTATCACTTGCCTGTCACTACTAGATTCATAGAATCACAGAATGTTTTGGGTTGGAAAGGACCTTAAGATCATTTAGTTCCAACCCCCCTGCCATGGGCAGTGGCGTCTCACACTAGACCTTGTTGCCCGTTGTCATGTTAAGATACCAGGCAGTCTATCCGCTTCCTAAGAAGGATGAGAGCCTTGTATCCAACCTGCCAGCCCACCCTGGGCAGCCCGCCAAATTGGAGGGTGTTCACCTAACCTATTCAGGGACCCTACGAGCAGCACCACGCTGACAGAAGTTAGAAAGGCCAGTCCACCCGCTTCCCAAGAAGGACGAGACCCTTGTATCTGACCCGCCTACCCCCTCCTTGAGTAGCTCACAAAGTCAGAGGGTGTTCGTTTAACCTATGCAGGAACCCCACAAGCAGCACGTTAGGCCAAATCCCTTAAAGTTTCCGGAAACTTATATGTATGAGAAATTTATTGCATATACTCATGACAGGATACAGATTCAAGATAGCCGGTGATAGTGACTGACTACAAAACCAGATTTGGTTAGAATCAAAACTGATCAGTGATAATATAAAATAGCTAGCAAGATGCTAGTAATTAAATACGCATAACACAGAGCTCTTACCCAATAGGTGTCCCTATGGGGGGGAGAAGAGAGATCCAGCCCGTTGACTGCTCCCAGAGTTTTGATGGAGGGCTTCTCCCTAACATCCCCCTTCTATTTCTCCAATTTATACTATTTCTTTACTTTTAGGTGGAGCTTGAGTTACTCTAGTCATAAATTCCTTTCACACCTTTGTTTGGACTGGAGTAAATTTTCCTTGCCTCAGTTTAAAGGTACAGGCTAAAAGAATTTCAGAGCACAAGCTCAGTGAGGGGGGTTGCAGCCCGGGTGGGGGTCTTTCTTGAGGTAGGTATGTGTTTTAATATTATAATGAGGCAAAGTTCAGCTGCAGGACATGTTCTCACCATCACTGCTGATGCAGTAGCTACAATCCATCTCTCTTGACAGCATTCAGGCAGTTCTTCCTTCCTGATAACAGGAATGAGCTTGGTACTTCCATACCACTTGTCGTGGTTTAAGCTTAGTCGTAAATTAGAAAACCACATAGCCTGCTCGTTCCCCTCCTCACCTTCCCTCCTCCCCTCCCCGCTCTACTTCCCATTTCAAGGATGTTGCCCTAGGAGCAGCATCTGTGTCTTATCTCAAGGCTGCTCTGACAATACAGCCTCTGAGCTGAGCTTTATGAAACCATATTTCTTCATTTTTTCCCCAACCTCGGTTATTTTGCTACACCCATAAAGTACTGAGTAGTGAGAATAGCAGCAAAAAAAAAAAGCCCACAACAAAACATAACAAAAAACAACCCACCCCCCCCCCCCAAAAAAAAAAAACACCACCAAAAATAAACAGAAAAACTCAGCATTTTGAAGGACATAAGTTGTTTTCCTGAGAGTATTATGTGGTTCTCTTGATACTCACCACAAGTATGAGGAACAGCAGCAGAAGTGCCTCTGGATTTATTAGTTAATCTGCCAGGTCACAAGTTCTTGACTGATTTTGCACACTAGGACAGAAAATTCCCTTAAAATTGCCACAGAATTGCTGAGAAAACCTGTCATGCTCTCTGTGCTATTGGCACAATAAAGTCTAAGAGCTAGGGGTTAATCCTATTGACCCCAAAGGTTTTCTTCCTGCTTTTGGAAATGCTCCAGGTGCTCTTGTACATAATTTGGTTCAAGAACAGATTACAAAGTTTTGGCTATTACCACATAACTCAATAAGAAATGAAAGTGACTCTGTTAGTGTGTTTGATAATGGTTGGAAACACTTTCTGGAATTTATTTTTAAGCCTTGATTGTCAGATTAGAGGAGTCATTGGTTCAAGAAAGGAATATGAATGTTTCTTTCCTAAATTTGAGGAGGTGGCACTGCCTTGTGTACAATACCAATTTAATCCAGAAGCTTGTCTACGTTTATAGTGTGTATCTGGGATTTGCTAATACTTGGTAGCTTGAAAGGGTTTTTATGATTTCAGGTTTTCCAAGTTATTTCCCTTTTAAGGCTAAATATTAACATAAAGAAATCCATATTTTTTGTTTGTATTTTTTTTTTTTTTTTTGGTAAAAAAGCAGGTAGAATGTAGTACTTACCTGGTCGTTATTCTAGAGGGGGCTGGTGGGTACTTGTAAATGTAGATTTTGTAAGCCTGTCGAACTTCTACAATATGGAGCTGAAAGTTTCTAAGAAAAATCTCTGCATGAACTGAATCTTTTTTCTGGATACTTCAGCCTATAAAGCAAAGTTTTTCCAAGAATGACAGTAAGGAAACACCAGTGATCTTTCCTTAAATGCTGTAGCTTCCCTATGGTATTAGAGCAGACAATAGATACTTGGCTGGAGGCTGATTTTTGGGTTAGCAATCTCCTTTCTGTCTGTGAAAATCTGCCCAAATCTGGCCAAGACACAAACTTACAGATCTTTGAGGACCAATATGAAGCAGAAGAGAGTGATTTCCTTTCTGAGCTTTGAAATTAGGCATTTCGTTTTTCAGGCTCTCTATTAGTGTCTCAAGTAACTGAAGTATTTTTTTGTGTGAATACAGTTGATTTATACTCTTTGATTTGAGTTAGGTTCTACTTCAAGGAACTATATTTAAGATGTCTTCAATAGTGCTAGAAAGGCTGGAGAAGATGCATTCTTAATATAGTTTGAGAAGAGATCGTTCTTCTTAGAGTTTAGAAATGTATGAGATTACAAGTGGTGATATTGTGGCATGTACATCCTATGCATGGAATGAGGGCTAACTTCAACAACAGCTTATTGCTTATTGTTGCTTTAATATCTTAATTTTCTGGTTATGCCAGTATTCTGAAAGCTCTGTAACTTACCTATTTATTTACTTTTATTTGCTGCCAGTCTAGATTTATGAATTATTGTTGGTTCTGAGGCTTGCAGAGAAAGCACAGCCTTCATCTTTCCTCTTCCCCTTTGCAGAATGGCCACCTGGAGGAAACATTCTGTTGACATCTGGTAGATAGACAAGGGAAAAAAAAAAGACATTGCGGAGACTTCAATTCAAATAAAGTGCATCAGAAGACATCTGAAAGACAGGCTGGAGATCAGAAATCGGTCTTCATCAGATCTCTTCTAGGAGGGAAAACTTGCCTTTTTCATCATGGAAGGAGGCATGAAAATATCTTGTCAGAAGAAGTTTCTGGAGGCGTTAGTTTTCTCTTGTCCAAAACATGTGAAGCAATAACTATGTTACCAAACCAACATGAACAGTTTTCAACTTACAAAGCAAAAAAAGAAAGCAACCCAAAAAAACTCAGATCTCCAAAACCTTAGCTTAAAACATTCTTAACCTACAAAATATCTAGTGATGTGCTCCAGATCGCTGAGAAAATGAGAGGTATAGTTTGGTCTGTCCATGTATAATAGAAATGGAGTTGTCAGATATCTGACAGGGAGATGGGATGAAAGGCATTTAGATGTGATATCTCAGGCCTTTATAAAAAGAAAGCAGTCCTCTTTACATGTCCTCTCCACAGGAGGAAAAAGACCCTAAAAGGAAAAAGAAGCCAAAAGAATGAGTTGCTGTCCACACCTGATAAAGAGAAGGGGTAACAAATAAGGGAATCATCAGGTAGGCCTGAAACATTTAGTGTATGCATTTGGTTTATTATGCTTGAGACATGTTACTGCTAGAAGGAACTAATTTCAAAAACAGCTGAACTGAGGAGACTCCAACAACTTTGTTTTCTCATACTTGCTAAACCCGGTCCTAGCCCAGTCACTGGCCTGGTGTACCAAACATGTGACTACTCCCTAGCCAGATATTGCAGTATCGTTTAAACTCCTATTTTTTTCTGTAACTTGCTTAGCACTTCTGGGATTCATCAGGAGCAAAACTCCCCTCCTTCAGCCTAAGATTTTTTCTGTCACTAAAACCAATGGTTTCATTGATTCAAACTGTAAATCAAGGTTTAATACAATACAGTCTTTCCCCCTATACAAATGACATAAAGCTCAGGTGGATACAGCCATCATTTTTCTTTCCAAAATATTCCATGAAAAGCTTCGCTGTTTACTTCCAAACCCTGATCTCAGTTACTGATCAAGCAATCAGACCTATGTCTAAAAGAGCAATATATCTGTTATTATCTGTCCTTAAACTGCAGTAGAAGACATTCCAAGATCGATCAGTAAACAGAGACCTCTCAGCCTCTGCTTTGCCAACTTGTAATTTCAGCGCAGTGCAGAATTTTATCAAAAGCCATGCAACTGCACCTGATTTGAAACCTAATTTCTCTTACTGTCAGTCAGCATTATATTTGCAAACTTCTGTAGACCTACCAGTAAATGTGTAGAGCTGGACTGAGAAGACAGCCTAATTCTGGCTTGGAATTCAAACCAAAATTAAGGTTAAACAACTATATCTAGATTAACACTAGCAATAACACATCAGCTCCTGCTGTCGCTATTCCTCATCTTCCTTCTGCTGCTTTTATGGAATAATCAGTAAACACACCTGTGAGCCTTCACTTTCCTGAATGTTCTCCCTACCCATGATCATAAGCTGGACAAATGTGTTTTCCATGGTACTGAAACTTATACCATAAATTGTCATCATCCCTTTTCATTTAATATTTGGCAGGTGTTTGGACTAGACTTTAATAAAACTGAATTCTAACTATCCTAAGACTTTCTTTGTTGATTATAAAACAACTACTGCTGTAGTAATGGAAGTAAGGCCCTTGACATCTTTCATTAAGTTTTTCAGGATCCGGATCACACTTCACAGGCGATGTGAGAAATGTAACAATTCATCAAATAGTGCTTTGAACCCTCATTCAGACCATATCCTGAAAGATAAGCTAAGTATTCTTAGCAGTCAAATTGACAAATGGTTACTCCTACTTGAGCCACCCCTCGCTTCACCCTGGAACGATCTGTAGCACTGGTCAGCCAACAAAACCCTGAAATCTTGACCCTAGGATTCTGCTCTTGAACCTTGCACTTGTATTAATTATAGTTAACATAGCTACACACATGATATGATCAGCAACTACACATTACTGTTAGGTCTCATCATCTTCCTGTAGGATTCCTAGGATTGATCATAAAACTGATTCTTTGATCTAAATTTTCCCTAAGCCTAACCTGAATTTAAAACATAAAATATGACTCATTAGAAACATTATTCACCTTTTGTAAATTCATCAGTTTAAACAGCTTTTCCAATTATAATACTAACCTGATTGTAATCATAATCCAAGTTTTAAAGGTTTATGCCACCAGTAGGAATAGCAACAAGAGATGAGTTCTCCTCTAGGCTCTATAGGCAGGGATGCAGAAATAACAAAACATAGCTCTTCAACCCATTCTTTCTTAATCCCTAATTTTTATCCCAGCTATTAATTGCAGTGAGAAGCAGCATACCTTTTCAGAGCCCATTTTACATTATTAGTTCCTAATCAGTACTCCTCCAGGCCTTTCAGAATCCAAGAGGAGAGGCAATTCCTCAGTTTATAATCTTTCAGTCCCATGCTAAAGCCCAGCCTTAAGCAAGACCAGGCAAACCTGTTAGCATTGAACTGTCAACAGAGAGTGGTAAATCTCTACAGCTGTCTGCCTTCTTTTACTTGGAATTTCTAGGATTCACCATTTAACTGGCTGTAAAAGACGTGCTTTCACTAGCACTTTAATCCAAGGTTTAATCTCACAACTGACCTTTATCATGGATTAGTGAAACCATCTTGTCCAAATTGGAACCTTAACCTATTCAGAGGTTATGGCTCATGTTGCCTTTCATCCAATCTATAAATACTAGGGTAGAATTTTATCCATATAGATTTTCCAGGATTCATGAAAACTTTCACACCATGATACTGAAATAATAATCCAAATTTTAATTTTAGCAATGGTCGTGATCATTGATCAGATTTGTTTACTTAGTATGTAACCCTCCCTTTCTTAATTTCTTCATGCAGGCAACTTTTTCAGTGTGCAGAGATTTGGTAAGCAGAATACATCTCTGTAATGCTGATTGGCTAGCACACACAATAGATATCTAACATCAGTAAGCAACAGTGATAAGCTCATGATCCTGATGAGACATCTCTCAAGCCTTTGCCAACCAGAGCGAATGCTGGACTCCCTTGTTCCTTAAAATTGGCTGATCCTCGCTGGTTTTGAGTTTGTATCTTCAGATTCTCTTTTTTCTTTTCCTTTCAGGTTTTATACATTTTAGATCAGTAATTTTATTTTCCCTTTTAAATTCCTGATCTGACAACTATTACTATTTGAGCAATTATACTTGTCTGTCTTTTTTTTTTTTTTCTTTCTTGCCTTGCTTGACTTTATTGCATACTTTCTCGCTTCTTAACAAGATTTTTCTTAGTAAAACTGAGTCAAGGTCACTCTGTTCGGGTGTACCCAAACAGACCTTACCTCACAGACAGCTAAACTCATGTTGCAGCAGGAGGTCAGTAAACCTTTCCAGTGTGCCATGAGTCCCCAGACTTACTGTGGGAGTCCTGTAAAAAGTGTCAGTACATATAGCTCCTTGATGTGACTGTTAAACAGTAATTCTAACCCTAAAATGAGACAGACAAAATAACTGGGGGACTTGCTGACATCTGTTCTTATTGAACGCTGCCAACATTTCAGGTTTCACCAACAAAGAGAGCTCTTCAGATTGTCCTTTCATATGCTACTAACAGCTCTAAACATAATGATAAATCAGGAATTCTTTCCACTCTTGTATGAACATTAAATCATTAGTTCTGTTCATATCATTCTTCATCTTAAATATGTTTTAACCATCAGATAAAAAGATCTTTAGCCTCTACTTGCCCAAATCTTAATTCTAATACAAACCATTAGAGAGAACAGACCAACCTTTAGGATAAGAATTCTGAACCAGCTGGGACCAGGTCTTACCTTGCTCTTTGAACTCAAAAGGATTTAAAATTTGTTTAACTCATCTGAGCACTAATTCCTGCCCAAACTGATATCTAATCTAGCAGTGGTTCAGGTTACCTCACTTATAGCTTTTTAGTGCTGATGTATAAAGATTTGGCCTTGCAGGAGTCAGCTGTAGAAACAGCAGGTCAGCCCATTTTGTAAATCTTAAGTCTTACCATAACTGTAATCTTAATCTTTGTTTCAGAGCATGTTTCTAAATTATATATAAACCAAAAAAAATATGCTGCAAGAGCTTGAAGGACAGGCTGTATGCACAAGAATTGGTCCCAGTGATGACGCAAGATATGTGAATCTGGAAAATCTGTGGGTATTGCAGGCTTCATAAAAATCCACGAGTCATAGATGGCAATGCTGATGTGTTGGATGCTGAAGTTCTGTCACCTTTTGTGCTACCAGATAATGATACCTGCCTGTTAAATCTAGTAAAAAAGTTTTTAAAAAAATCCTGTGATTCTCTTTCCCATAGAAAATCTTCCTTATGCAAAGTCAGCTTTCTAAATTTGATAACTGATAGTAGTGAGATTACTGGAGACCCTTTTTCTCGTTTTAAGAGATAGAATTTTATTTAAGAAATAGAAACCCAAAAACATTAAAAAAGTCTTGGCTACCTTTTTAAAAATTAGAGTAAACGTAAAGTAAAAGAACTGTATTCAAGAGCTCCTAACTCTTGAATAAAGGTCTTGTCATGCAAGAGCACTTGGTGAATAATAAAATTTCCTAATATCTAATTTTGAGACAGCAATTTTATGGGCTGTAATCAGTACAGATTGCTGAAAAATATTTATCTCCCATGATACATTTCTAGGACGTGTTTGTCCCATGATTGCTAAATGTAGCATTATTTTTCATGGAAAAGTAAAAGTCTTGTTTCCTTCTTCCAAACAAAATAGTCTGAAATATATTTGTAGTCAATATTTCTATTTTATTTCTTTACTCAAATGTATTTGTATCTATAATGTCTAAATTAATAGCACGCATTATTGGCAAAATAGTCAATAAATCAGGAATTGATAGGTTGTTCCTTCAAGAAGCTAAGCAGATGAGTCAAGTATAATTTTGGTGCAATCCTATTTATATATGAGGAAGTGGATGAATTTCTGCTTTATGAATTAAAAAGTAACAAGTAATGCAAGCTAATTTTCTTGTTCAGAAATACAAACATGGTCTACAGCCAGTCCTAATACTTTTTCTCTGCTTTCTTTCTCTCAGACTAGTGATAACCACCAGCTGGGCAGGTGGCCTGAGTCTGACGAGCAATTTTTACTTCACTCCCTTCAAACAGTTCAAGTTCTTCTCACACAGCATAATCTATCCAGTAAATCAATTGTGAGATAAGAACTGTTGGTGCTCCAAAATTCTCTGAAAACATAAACAGCTTTAAACCTAGCAGCTGTACCAGACTGTTGCTGTAACATAGTATAGGTTAGAAATATACAAATTCAATAATAAAACAGAAGTAATGTTCTCAAATAGTTATTGTAGTTTGAGGGAGTAAATAGAAAAAAAGTAAGGCATTGTCTAGAAACTTGGGAAAGGCAAAACGTGATAATTAGCTAATAAACACCTTTGCACTAACTAAAAGAGTTTGTAGGGCCTGCCATTGAGGGCCTTTCTGTGAGAAGGCAGATGTTTGAATATTTTGTATGTAGTAGCACTGTGTAAACTGTGTAAATTTATTAAAAATAAATTTATTTTTAATATTATCCTTTTTTTATGGCCCAGTGAAGCCGAACAATAAGAATAAGCACAGCCTACAGACATTTCTCTAGCTTCCCTGTTCATCAGCCTCAAAGATCTTACTTTTCTTTCCTGGCAATGAACATATCAAAGTTGCAATTTCTTGAGTTACTTGAATTGCAACAGAAATCAGGCTGAGAAGGAATAATGTAAGGTATTTATAAGTAGGCTCCTATTTAGCAGTGTGACACTTAAAAAAAATCAGCAGCTAATTTAAAGCCTTGTGGCCTTTCACACTTTGTGTGTATGTGTGTGTTTAGACATATGGAAATAAAAACCCCTATTAAATATGGCAAGTTGTTGCCTCCAAACGTGATAAAGTTGTTCACTTCCTATTTTTCTATTTTTAAATTTAACTAGAAGCAACAAGTGCTTATTAATCTATACAGCATAATGTGAGCTTGTTAGGACATGGTATCTAGTGTTTAGCTACAAGAAAACTAGTATACCTGTGAAAGAAAGAAATAATTTTGCATTGTGCCAGTTCACTAACTTACTTTTTGTAGTCTGATATTGATACAGAGCAGTTAAACATGCAACCTTAGCAAAAAACCCAACAAAACAAACCATCCACCAAAAAAAAAAAAAAAAATACAACAGCAAAAGCAAACTTTTTGCTATTTATGTCTATAAAGAGGCATTAAGATTTAGTTCTTAGGTATAGCAGAGCTGTAGGCACAGAAACATTACCATATAGAACAAAACCTGATTTTTTTTAAGGACAAATCCACCAAAGCCAAAAAGAAATACTTAAACACATGCATGCTTTTGTTCAAGTTTCTCCATTTTAAAATGGAGGCATTGTGAATTCAGATGTAGTCTATTGGCTCTAAAAATGGGATATTTAAGCTACCAAGTTTGGCATTTACTGTGTAATTCAAATTCCCATCAGTTCAAGAGAAGTGATCTTTATGTTAAGTCTGGCATTCAAAACAAAATAGTAATAAATTGAAGGTGACACCTCTTTTCAGATTAACTGAAAATATATTACGAGAAAACTCCCACTTCTTTTTAGACTGTGGTAATAAATATTCCTTGTTGACTATTTTATACAGTTCCTGTTCAAGGTTTGTGATTAGTGAAATAATATTATAAACTATGTAGGTAAGATCATATATTTTTCAGCTTTTTTTTAGAGCTGGATGAATATTTTTCATGAGGGTTTTTTTGAAACCCTTCTATCAAGGGTATTTTTACCACAGTAGCAAGGAGAATGAGGAGAGGTTTCAGAAGCTGCAGGTTTTCTAGAAGGCCACAGGTTTCATAAGATGAACTGAAAAGAAAATGAGTAAAGGTTCAGTGTTTCTGTGGGTTTTTTTGTTCGGTTGTTTTTTTTTGGAGTTGAATTACTACCTATATTCTCTTTAGAGAAACTTTCTGGTTTGAGAATTGGCATTTTGTTAGCAACCTAGAAAAGATAAAAAACAAGTTGCAGCTGAAAGTGCTTTTGAAGAGAGTACTCCCTTCATTTTCCTTAGACCTGATCCTAATCACGTTATTTTTCTCACACTGCAGTTCTCCATCGTAAATGTTTTACTTCATGGTACATGATATATCAAGCTAGATGGTGTAATACAGAATTGCATGGAATATACTAGTAGACTGTAATGTTTACTCCACTCACTTAAACAGCAGCTGTATATAGATATACTGCCTTGTTTATCAGTACAGTTTTTTATCACCAGGATTTATCCTGAAAGTATATAGCTGTAGTAATTGTTGCCATGTATTCTAGAGATAAGTTTTGAAACATCTCTAACATGGCTATCATCTGAGACAAGTACTCACAAATTACCATGATTTAGTATGAACTTCTACATAAGCAGATTTTTCAAGGTCTACGAGCTTTTAAACTGTCTGCCTTTTTCAAGCCCTTACGTTTATGTCTGTGTAACATAGATCTCACTGTCTTTGCATACCAATGTAAATCAAAAGTAACTTCATTAAAATGGTGGTAAATGAGCAGAAAATTATTCTAAGTAAGAAATGACTCTGCTATATACCTACATAGCTTATTTTTTGATACATGCGAGGTGTAGAACATGTCAGCACTATCTGAAATTGATGTCTATATTTTCACATGCTACTGCTGCTGAGAATAAACTTCTCTGCCATCTTCCACATAGCATCATACACTATGAAAGCAAATTAATTGTAGCGGTATTGATAACCTAATATATATTAACATAATTATAT
>WYDI02009666.1:0-63491 GCA_009867235.2 Psittacus erithacus
TTATACCTTAGTTACTGGACTGTTCTTATCTCAACCCGTGGGAGTTGCATTCTTTCGATTCTCCTCCCCATCCCTCCCGGATTGGGGCGGGGGGGGAAGGACAGGTTGTGGGGGGAAAACAAGCAGGCTACATGCTTTCTCTAATTTACGACTAAGCTTAAACCATGACATTACATTTGTCTGAAATTATTTCAGATGGGTGTGAAATCTCCAGATGAGTCTTAAATATCTAGGACTTGAAAATCTATTTATTTACTGCATCTCAGAACCCACACTCGCTTGCTTGCATTGTTATGCAAGAAGCATCTAAAATTATAAATGGGTATAAGTGTATGCATTAAACTGTTTAAGTCAATGACACTATTAAAATGTACTTAACAGTCTGCAAAACAAGGCCTTTAGATACTGTATTTTCAAATTTACTTCTGCTTTGTATATATCTTTGAAAGGTATTATCTTCAGCTTCGACAGCTAGCATTTTCTGTTCTCAGTATTATTACTAGATATACACAAACTTAACAAAAAATTGATATATAGTTATAATTTATTTTAAATACAGTATCTTCTTTTAAATAAGATGATGTTCTGTTACATTACTGCACAGTTTGCCTTCATGCAAGTGTTTCTTATGTTGTTTTTCTACTGGCTGAGGCTTTCCCAAATAAATAAATAAATGAATAATCTAACAATTTGCATATTCAGAAATTGCAGCTCTAATTTAAATTGCAAAACATATCCACTTTTGAGACACTGATGGAGCAACATGATTACTTAATTCAAAGGTTAAGAGAAAACCTGGGAAGTACAGTCTTCTGATATTTACATTTTTGTTTTCCCCCTTCTCTTTTGGAAATTCACAGACTGTACCTTTTCTTGACAGAGCCAGGCAATTTAAAGGCACAAGGAAAAAAGTCACACAACAGAGCTGATTTTCTTATACAGGTTTGTTTTTTTTTTTTTTTAATTTTGCATTAAAGAAAGGAACTTCATCAACATTGATTGTCATTTACAGAAAACATTCAAAAATCATGTGTGCATTATTATGGAATGCTAACTGTATTGAACTAATAATTCACAGGACAAAAAATAAGACAAAAACTATTACATTCTAAAGTAAGATAGAACCTTTTCATTTGACAGGGATGCTGGTCCTATGAAATTCATGATAAAAAAAACATCAACAGTCACTTTCTAAATGAATCAGGCTGTATTTTTACTCACATACACAAAAATTAGGTCAGTTATATTAAACAAGGGAGAAAGAGCAGAAGAAAACTGCAGATGTAAAAATGCTGGATGAACTTCTGGCCCCATGGAAATAAGTGAGGGATTTTGCTGTTGGTTTCGATGGAAACAGATTTTTACCCAGAATGTCATGGTTCATTTGTGGTTTTGCTTTTTGCATCTACAAGCCAGTTAAGATACATCACAGTTATTATACAATTAAGCTTAAGAAAACCCAAAACTGCTGGCTCTATGAGACATTCAATTTTAGAAAGAAATTTTTATTCATCTTTTGAGAGTTGAATGTTATTCATATTTTGTAAGATTGTTTTTTATCATACTTCTTGACAGGCAATGCAATTCTTGTGTGTTACCAACACTAGTAAGCGTGCTTACCAAGTAGCAAGCAACACACCCCCAAAATTCAAATCAAATTGATTTGCAGCAATTATACCTACAGCTGAGCACTACCTAGCTCAAGGCTTGGAGATCTGGGTCTTAACATCTCACTTCACTTTAACAAAATGAATTGGAAATAGGATAAAAGCATTAGATATTTGAAAGTGGGAAGTATAAGAAAAATCATTTTCTCTCACAATCCTAAAAGCAAGGAAGCATTTTCAGGGATATTTAAAAAATATTAGAAAGTTTCATTTAAATCTAAATATCTATTTTAATTATGTTTTTTATTTTTTATAAATTGCTAATCATAAAATACTAGCCATCAAAGTCATATTGAAATGCTGGAAAAGCATCCAAATACTCTGTGTTATTTATGCTCCTGCCTGTGTTATAGCTGTTGATTATCTGGACATAATTTCTTTTTCTATTATGATCTTTAAAATATGTATTTCGTGAAGGTCAGTTATGGCTTCAGATTACATCTAGTGAGTGATCTGACCTCAAAATTGAATAAGAAATTAAAGGCATACAAAAATATTTTGCTCATTGGAAAGAAAGTTTTCTATTAATATAATTAATGCCAGAAGGATTTGTAAAAGCCATATGCTGTAAGGAAACATTATTTGCTTAAGCAACCTTTCTTCAGATTATATTAGTCAAATGCAGTCTGCAGGTATTAATACAATACTCACTGTACAGACTCACTGGGATCATGTTTCATTGATAGTTCCATCTTTTTTTTTACCCCATTACAAACAGAAGTATACACTAAACATCAACAGCTGGTCAAAAGGCTTTATCTATTACAATCAGTTTCCATAAAAACTGAAGAGTACATTACACTTACAGGAAGCAAGTACATAGTTTGCTCTTTGAAGTTTTTCCTCTTTAAAAAAAAAATCATTACAAAGTCTTATGCTTAAACAGAGACATACAAAAAATCAGTGTATTCACTGTCCCAAGTTATTTACAGCAAAAGTTACAGAGACAGAATACATAGTATCAGACCTTCCACAAGCATATATTAAAAGTAATTACATTTGAAAAAATATTTTATTTGTCTTCTACATTTCTACAATACATACTCAGGTTTCTTCTTGTTTTGTTTAAGTTTTTAAGTAACTTTCTTTAGTGTTAATCAGATGAGACAGAGAGTGCAGTTACAAAATAAGGGATTTTGTTGCTATTCTGATTACAATTTTATTTATATTGTCCACTTGTTACAACCAGAGTAATTAGTTTAACATGGGAATTATCTCACAGCGATTAGCATAAATCTCAAAATATCCCATGCATCTGATTTAGCTGGATGTTGATAACAGTTTAGAGTTCAGTTGTGCTTCATTTGTTGCCACAAGTACAACCAGAGAGCTGCTCCCTCTTGACTACTACAGGTCACATTGCAGTCATGCAAGAGAAAGACTACCATGGCTAGTTCACTTGCTACGCTACTCAGTGGCTTTTTAAGGGTAAGTACATGAATAAATCCCCATCTACTGCACGAGAATGAGTAGTCCACACTCTGTAGGGCTGAATGATTATTAGCATTTCTTACTAACAACAAAACACCTTTTTTGCCTGATTCGGACACTGAAGTGACACATTAAAAAAACACAAATGTAGTGCATCTGAATCTGAATCCCCAAAGTCAACAGCCTAATGTAGTTACTTTGACTTATTAAGCTGTGTGTCTAATCAAGACAAGTATAAGTGCTTTTTTTAATTTTTTTTAATAAGCTGGTTTTACTTGGAACAGTCTTCAAGGTAAAGCCTGTTCTTTCCTGTTCTTTGTGGTTGGCCATATGGCCCTGCTTTTTTTAAATGCAGTTGCGCTCTTGGTGCCCAAGTAAGGGACCCAATGTGATCATAATATTGAAAACTAAGAGGCATTTTTTAAATTCTGTTCTGACAGAGTTTCATATTGAGCATTCTTTACTGCTGCCAATGTATAGCCTTAAACAATGGCCTGAGCCTTTTCTTGAAGCACATACATTTTTCTCAACAGCAGTGTCTTCGATCACAAATTAGCAGCTCCATCCAACAAATCTGCAAACCCAGTGACATCTACATTATATGAAGTTTTTTCTTTATGTCATCACACAGAAGACCACGTGCAAAGCAAACAATATATGCAAGTACAGTTACAAAGAAACACTTATAATTTATTTATTGCTGTATATCCAATAATGTTTTCTTTCATTCTACGTGCTGTGCTCGAATTGTGAGGATGATGGAATTATGTAAATGCAGTACATCATGTTACTGAACTCACTGTGAGCAGTGTCATCCTCGCTGCCTGAAGTAACAGCCAGGAAATATCTCTCCTTTCCCAGACCATTTTGTGTATTTCCTCATTCTTTCAGCACAACTGAAGTGCAAGGATCATTTGGAGGACAGTGACACATCTACCACGTCACTGGACACTCAGGCTGCCTTTTTAAAATAGTTACTGATCTGTGAGCTACTGTAGAAATTTTAGATCTCTTCACGATGGCTTTTTGTCTGCAGACTGCTACAGAAATGGCTTTTATAGTTGCGATCTGCTGCAAACCCTTTTGGGATGGTAAATAGCTGGCCTGTTGGGCTCATTGGCACACACAGCTTTACTTGCAGGGACAACGCATTCAGGAACAATACAGCTAAGTGAGGGTGTAGAGGCTAGGAGGAAGAGGAGGAAGGAGCCTGCTTCCTATCTTCTCTGAGGAGCCTCCCTTGAAGGCTGCAGGCAAGGACCAGCTTAGAAAAAGAGCTAAGATGAATCATCTACCTCTCCATGCTTCTTAGGAGTCAGGAGTAAAACAAAAAGGAAAGAGAGGCAAGGTTCTGTGGCCAGAAGACTTTACTTTCTAATGGGCAGGTATCATGCTAACACGAAGTTCATGGACATGGCTCCAACAACCTGAAAGATCAACATTCAAACTGCAATGGAACAATTGGTAAAGAATACAATTACAAAAACTTTGATGCATAGGGATGTTTGCCTCTCCTTTTCATCTCTTGAATTCATCCACCTATCTTCTAGGTGTAGAGAGTTCAGAAGATGGAGGGAGTTAAAACCCATACATACTTACTTTGGGGACAGCAGCAACAATCATACTCAAAACTGAGGAAGACCTCTTGGTTGGAGACCTGGAATTAATTCAATAACTACAATTTGTTTTTCTGTGTGTGTTCTTGTAATTATAGAATGTCTATAGAAAACATGTGGTGTACAGCTAGGGATAAGCAGAAGCAGATTTCAAAACTCTAGGAAATGGAAGCATTTTTCACTAACACACTATAAAACAGGGTCATGTTTGCTTGAGGTGAGAAAAGGACTGGTCACACCATGGAGAAGTGTTGCTCCAGAAGCCTGGGGGTAGTTATGATTTTGTGCATCCCTGAGAGGAAAGGGTAGCTGTTAGTCATTTTATATTGCATGCTTTTTATAGTCATGTCTCCATGTGGTAGCTAGGTATAACTGTTGCTGTCACTGATGACATACTATCATTGAATCCATGTCTTAATCTTTCTTAATACATGACTGCAGCAATTCTGAATATGAGCTCACATTAATGGTACATAAACTCAGTACCTTTAAACTGCACTTTGTTTTGTCAGTTGTCTAAATTCAGTAACTCATACAAAGCTTACTTGCATTTTGTCTCCAAAGACTTTAACATCACAAACTGAGGGGTCAGTAGAGCTCCACTGACTGTGAAACAATGCTGAAGTGAGTCCTGCATCAAGCTGAGGAAATACTGACAGTGAATTCAGTTTATACCAATGTTAATTATAATTGCTGGCTTGAAAGCCTTGTCTGGGTTGCTTTCATTTGGGCAGCTCAACCTGCACCTTTCAAAGCCTCCAACATTCTCTTCCTTATTATCGGTTATATTTATATATCTATTTTTAGTAATGAAACATCCCTGAGTGGCATACAGTGCAACATCTGCGTCAAGCAGTGATTGTCATTTACAAAGTGTGAAACTTAGAAAGGAAAGAAGAGGACTGGGTCTCCAACACACCATTCCTAATGGATGTCAGAGACAGAAGTTAGTTTGTAGACTGGAGGCAGAAACCACTGATAGAGGTTGGTGGCTGTCAATACACTATTCTGTCATTGCCTGGGAAAAGCAAGCTGTTCTGTTTCAGGTTTCCATTTCATTTGTGCTTAGACATAACGCATCTGGACAAAAAACTCTTTCATGTTTCAGTTTGATCTTACTGCCCAGTGCTATGTTACTGGAACATCCAACAGACGTTCTGGAAATTGGAAGCAGCTTCCAGGCTGGACCTTGGGAGTTCTGGAAACAGCACAATCAATGCAGAGTCAGGAGGATGGAGGATGGGGGTAACCTCAGTATCTTTCAAAGGGGCTTTGAAGCACAACTTTAGACAGGGGAAAAAAGACAACAGGGAAAGGTGCCATCAGCTGCACATCTCTAACAGTCCTGTCTGACCAATTTGTGAGACTGCTGCCGCCTTGGAGTAGCTCTCACAGCCTGATGGTGGGAGGTTGAGAGGCCAGCACACAAGAGCAGCTTTGCACCCTCTCGTGTAGAACCAGTTATGACAGAAATCCCTGCAAATGGTCTCAAAGGAAACATACACCTGTGCAAAGCTGCCACCATAAACCCAAAGAAAATCACATAATAAAGCTCATCTTCATGGGCAGGTCTGGTAGCTGCTCCACCTGGAGCACCATTACCTGGCACAGGCATTGAGATAGCATTGGTGCCCACAGTGCAACATGAGGAATTAAATGTGAAACGGAGCTGAAATGAACAATGGGAAGCACAAACTAAGAGAATTAAAATGCAAGCATCTGACTTGTGCTCTGCAAAGCTCAAAGGGGACCTCTTAACACTGAGGGCCTCTGACTTTATGAGGGGTTGAGCACTTTCTGTGTGGTGCTGAGATGCCTCCATTTTTAGTGGCTCTATTTAGACTAAGGGAGCCTAGCAACTTGCAGAATCAATTCCTAAATGCTGCCTATCACAAACCAATCAAAAAATATACATTTCTTTTGGAAACAAGTTGGCTCAACTGAGGTGTCTTCCATTACCCTGTTTTTTTTCTAGCAATCATTAAAGCAGTCTTTCTGTTAGAAGGACATATGACTCTTAGAATTAATTCTTTATACAAAGAGCTGGCAAGAGTGACATTTATAGCAAAATTAAGTCTCTGTGGTAGTGTAATGAACAGCCTACATCTGCTTCCTCAATGCCAAAGATAATTTAGATCAATGTGGTTGAATTATCTGAGAGCAATGCAAAAAGTAGAAGACTGAATACATGCTTTACATATCCTTTTGTTAAAGATCTTGGGTTAATAAAGAATTAAAAAATGTGTCCTCTTTGAAAAACTTGTCACTAAAAAAATCAACAAACAAAACTGATTTCTACAGATAGCAGATGTGACAAATCCTAGGTTTAGATATTTAAATGAAGGGCTCAGATGCTACTGGGGGCTCATGAAAGTCAAGAAGTACAACATTAATATTTTCTGAAATGCATTTTTTTTAGTAGATTACGCAATTATTTACTCAAATTCATGTTATTTCATTATTTAAAGTCTATGAATAACTGGAACATATGAAATTCAATACCAAGAATTTGAAATCTTGAGTATAAATTACCATGCATCAAAACCAGCAACAAAAATCTAGCCTGTACCATGTGATTGTTATTTGTTCTATATTCAGTCAGTGACAGGCAAAAGAGGTACTGTACCTATGTGGCTACTCCCAAATCACAGAAAAATAAATAAAATTTATCAGCCTTAGTTACCACAAATAAATAATGTATAAGAAAGGATTTTTATTTTTCCAAATAAACTACAAGTTTATTTGCTCAAATTCTGTAAAAATAGTAACAAAAATAGAGCAAGCTGTTGATAATAACTTTATTTGAAGACAAATAAAATCTATTTGCAATGATTGTAATTGTTTGTATAGGCTATTGCCTATCAATGGCAATGAAGATTTTGTACACCAGCATCATAATATTTTTGGAAAAAAGGCAAGAATCCATTATTGCTCCAGGACTGGACACTGCTACCTATGTGGTGCCTGGCAATTAATTTAAATTCTTTACCTTGAATTCTGCATCTTTAAAAAGTGGCAGTAATCCTTACTGACTGTAAAGGTCATTAGGTTGCAGTGATTTAAGACTAGTGCTTTAAGGATTGAAAGCCCTGTGGATGATTAAATAATGTCTTTCTCACTGGTGATCTCCATGTGGTTATCTTGCCTATGACATAAATAAAAAATCCCAAGGATTTATTAGCTTATTTGAAAAGAACAAAACTTTTTCAAGATTTAACACATAATTGTGAAGGACTATTTATAAAAATGACTAACCTCTTTATTTATCAGCACTAAGAACAGTAAAATTTATCACATATTCTATATTCCTGCGGGCTGGCTAAATATGTTACTTTTGATATACTAAAACCAAGTTTATAAAGGATTTCAAACAAACATATTTGTGTGTTCTTGTGTTGGAAAAGACAAGGAAAACATTAATCTCTTTAGGTTTAAACGGAACACTTCTAAGGTTCAGTCTAACTTGATTGTTTTTCTAAAGAAATTCACACAAGCAATACATAAATGCAGTTAAGTTTTTCTGATATGAGAAAGAGTTAGATTTGGGGGTCCTATTCATGGATTTGCCATGTAAAAAAAGCTGCAAACAGATAAATACCTTATAAAGGAATGCCAGTCGTAGGGTCTAAGTAGCATAAAAAGGCATCAAGAGTAATGCTTTATTATATCAATTGATGACATTTTAAAGTAATGAGCAAAGATCAGAAAATGTTCTCTGAATTTGGAGGAAAAAAGCGGTTTAGATATTGCCATTCTGTAAGACTAAGTAATTTTGAAGAGTATGCTATGTTTGCAACACAATTACCAGCACAACCAACTCTGCCGTGAAGTTTTACTTTTTAATCTTTTTAAAGTTGCAAGGGACCTACAGAGAAACGCTTATTAGCTGAGAGTTTGTAACTACCCTTGGGTCTGGTCTGACATTGCTAAAACAGAGCAAACAGGTGTTGGATGTTGTCTAGACTGGATTCTGTCTAGAAACATGTATGTAAACTTGCAAACTGGCTAATGGAGGGAAAGGGAAAACTCCATGAAGTAGTTGGAATAGCCTGTGAATTATTTGGCCATGCAGAAAAGCGAACAGATTGGGACCAGAGGTGCATGAGTCTGCTGGAAAAGCTGGAAGCATTAAGTTGTCACCGTGACAGACCAATTCTCTGCACATACCCTGGTGCGCATTTGAGTCCCAGTGTGCTCCCTGTGACACTGCTTGGCCGTGCAGCTGGCGGGTCCTCTGTCTGCCTGCCAGTGTGTGCCTCCTCGCATTGCCTCAGACTGCACTGACTTCTGTGTGATTTGAAATAAAGAAACGTATCTGCTTGTCACCTTGACTTCATTTTTAACCTGCTACCTGCTGCTTCTTGTTTCTGCTCCACTCCCTCCACTACTGCCCCAGGAGGAGACTCCTCTACAAAAGCTCTCAGCAGGTAGAAATGGTGGTAAGGCCAGAGCCATAGCAGAAACTGAATCCTTCTTCTATAGCTAAAAAGTCTGTGTTATGTATCTCTACCATATCCAAATACATAAATCATAACTGCTAATTAACCTTAATTAATCCACAAGATTAAGTCCATGGCAGTCTTCCACTACCCTCTGTGTTTGCCTTTGGTTTTGCAAGCAACTGCACATAAAGTGAATTCAGATGAAAAGAAAGACCCAATCCTTTGCTCTCCTCCTGAAGTGCATCTAAGATCAACCCTATATATGTATATATATACAGTTATATACACACAGTTATACACATACATATATGCATGTGTATGTGACATACATATAAGTATGTGTTTAATGGAAACCATGAATCCCATCTAGAAGGTGGCTATGTCAGAAACAGCGATACTCGCCTTTGTAACTAACCATGGACATTGCTCACTTTGACTTTCCTTCTCCTTCCCTCCCTTCTTCCCTCTGCTGCTTCTCTTCAGAGCTACATTTTAGACTTCCTATGGTTTTCACTGAGTTCACTACACGTCTTTCCATAGAGTTCAGCAAAAAACAAGCCTCGCAACTAATTTTCAAAGCAGTATATATAAAAAAAAATCATGTATGGAATCAGAAAAATATGCATGTGGGATAGTCTTCATTATTACTCCATGTTTCAGATACTTTACTGACATCAGGATCTTACAATGTTCACTTTTATATATGCTCTATCTCTGTAACAGGAAGAAAATTCCAAGAAAACTTTCCCTCTCTTCACTAAGATCTTCCAGACAAGGCTTTTGCACCATTGATACAATCCTGATGTTTCATTTCCGGGCTGTGCACATGCACTACATTACACGTATCTCAGAAGTGATCCTGTCATTATACATCGGCATCTGATAAATAACTTCTGACTGGCAAAGCAAATCTTCATTGCCCAAAGTAAATCTAATACATTACTTGAAGAGTAAGAAATACATGAAGCCGGTCTGAGCATCCTTTAAAAGTAGGCATGGGATTTTTAAGCTACAGCATGTATGCATATAATACCTACATATATATATATAAAATATATATATATAAAAGTATATAGCACATATATATATATGTGTATTCCATACATGCACTGTAATTTTCAAGACAGCTACAAATTTCCACATGCATTAAACTATCTAAAAACATAGAAATAGGCAAGCCTAATAAGTGGAATTTTCTTAAATTATATTTGAACAATAAACAGCAAGAGTAATACTGCAAAGTACTGCTCTATTCTCATGTATATCTACAATAAAATTCTAGGAACAGTTGTCTCCCAAACCATCCCCCAATAAAATAATAATAAAAAAAAAATGTAACACCCATATTTGTATAATCATTGTCAGTTCAAAAATAAAAAAAGAAAGGTAAACAAAGAAAAGAGAAAAAAGACATCCCCACTCAGAGTTGCATATTTACATTCTTCAAACTGTAGCGGTGAAAAATAATTCTATTAAGTGCAGGACATTCCTAGTGTTGCAGTAGTGACATTTTTAATAAGTTCTTCATGAAAACATTTTTCTTTTTCTTAATAGTGATGCATTCCATGACTACGTGAAAATTCTATTATCCCCTTCACTTGCAGCCAGTGGTTGAATCTGGATTGAAAAGCTCCTTGTATAATGGAGGAAACAGTGTGTTCACTATGTCTGGATGAGATTGCTTAAATACCTGTAGTTTCTCTCCGTGCAAGTTGCAAAGTGCAGTAATGGTTGGTATCTTGGCTATTAACTGCAACATTAAAATAAAAAGTAAGAAAATTTAGTGTAAATTACAGTTTCCAAAAGAACTATGTTAACATCTTGTTGGGTAACTAAATGCAGTATTCTGAACTCCATAAAAATTACGAAAAGGACCAGACATTGTTCTTACTACAAAAGGCTAAAAACAATTGTCCTGGAAATTTTAGCCAAGTGTCAACAATGCATTAGGAAGTAACTGCCTCCAGGGGTATGCTTTTAATGCAGTGTCATTCTTGCGAGGGTACCAGTTAAAAAGATTGGTGGTCTGAACAAAAAACAGCAAGAGGAAGCAGGGACAAGAGTAAGACTAGCTTTACTTCTCCTGCACACTGCATGCACCTAAAATGCTTCTTTTAACTTACATTAATGTGCCAATACATGGAGATATGGCTAAAAAATCTAAAACAGTCCTGATCAAGGAATGCTTGGCTATTTGTTTTTAACAATTTACCTTTGTCAAAGTCTCATCATCGAGGTGGTTCTTCTGGATCACATGTTGAAGTGCAAAGTAAATCTTTTCCTGAAGCTTCTGGACCTTCCTTGGCTCTATTAACCAGGCTCGATCTGTGAAAAAGGAAAGCAAGAGCTCAAGATGCACAAGCATGCCCATGGATAAACACAATGCCCCATGCTGGCAAGCATTCACAGCATTCATAATTCCCATGAAGATGGACTGTATGACAATTAAGATATGGCTTCAGACACAAAGCATCTTAATCCATTAAAGGATCACCTGAGAGTTTAATTAACAAAGTGTAGAGAAATACAATGTTAGCTCTGCACTTCTTTGTTTAAACCAAGATGTTAAAGATAGAAGCAGAAATGAAAAAAAGCCCAACTAGTTTATTATTCTCTGGTGGTACAATCAGCATTTTAACTTCATACTGGCTAGGTGAAAAACATGTCATGTTATCTCAGTGTCTTAATACATAAATAATAAATATATTGATCAAAACAGTTCTTTGAAAAGAATAGAATATAATTATTTAAAAATTAAAATAAAGTATATATCATAATTTACTAGGCTAACACTTTGAATATTATATTCTGAATAGAAAGAAATGGCTTCCTTCAAAATGCTTTCTTTAATAATTCAGCAGAATTATGAGTTGTTTCAATGTCTTGAAGTGCAAATTTCTCATTATTTAAAAATGTTCTCTTTTTAAACAACACAAAAGATTATCTGGGAGAATAACAGCTACAGACACAATTGCTTGGAAACCTATATGGCTTCTACTGAATTCAAACCCAAGTCTCTGTGGTCTTCCTTAAGAAATATATTCTCACAAGTCAGCTTCTGGAGACAAATACACAGAAAGAGAAGTAGCAGACCCCAGACAATCCCCAAACCATTAATACAGTGTGTTTACAGCACCACTGAACTTTCTGTTTTCCCATGCTGCAAACTTGTTTCTTCTTCCCTCTGTCCCTCAAACCAAACCAATTCTTGGGTATAGATTTTAGCTTTCAAACAGGAAATAAGAAAATCTATTTTAACACAGGGCATGAATCTACATGTACAAATTGAAAGGTGAAGGAAAACGCCTCTCACTTTCAGAGCTCTTTTCATCCATTTCTAGTCACTGAATTAATGCACAGAAATAATATATCAACGATTTCAATGAGCGCACATGTCACAGAGGCTGGAGCTGAACAGTATTTCATCATGGAAGGAGCATGACTCTGTCATTTGCTTGACTGTCTGTGGAGAGGGGTGTATGAAAAGTGTTCACCACCAAGTACTGTGAAAAGAAACAAAACCAAGCCTCTAGCTAACTAATAGATGATCAGGAAAAGAAAATGATTTTTTGCAAAGCTGAAAGAATCATGCTCCCAGAAGGTAAGTCAACGGATCCTGTGCCACCAGTGATCATAGAAACAGAATTAGCTGGCAACATGCAGTCACTACACAAATAAACACACAGTAATATTTAGACTTCACAAGTTAGGTGCCAAAAACATTCCAGTCAATAGTGTTCAATCAAGGCTTACTGTGGCAGACTGGAGCTAAAATGAGTTATCATAGAGAGAAATATTTGAAGATTTTCTGTCACAAGAATAAGCTTAAAAATACTCTAAGGCTATTGGAGGACAGGTTTAATCACTTATCTGTCATGGATCATGTTGCATATCATATAAGAGTTCTTAAATTTACTACAAGAGGTAGGTGAAACTTTTACAATGGGTGTTAACTTTGTCTCCCAAAATGTGGTTTCTACCACCTGACAATGTCTGCAAATTTGGCTGGAATGCACTTTGTACCTCTAGTTATACTTACAAAAGTGCAGAAAAAAGACAATAGGTCAGTGTCTACCCATAGAGGATACTCATGTAACTTTAAAGACTGCACAGGCCATTAGCCTGGAGAGTAATATAGGCAAGAAGATGAGGGACAACTTCAAAGACCTGCTTTTGCAAAAAGGAAGATGGTGAGTCAGAATTTCAGAATCTCACAGCCAGGTAAGTGTCTTACCATCCGAGCCTGGCATGTTTGCAAGTGGAGATGCTTCTCCAACCTGCTCTGGACTCCTTTGGCAACGTTTAACCTCTGCCATCAGAAATCAAAGTAAAGAATCATCTCTAAGCAGAGTGGTTAGGTTCATCCTAAAGGGGAAGATCGGGATTTGTGCTCTGATTCAAATGGAAAATGGGTCAGGCACTGGGCTTTGCAGCCTTAGCAAGTGCATTAGTGGACGTTCTTAGGCCTCCTTACTCCTGATGGGACTGCTCTGTTTCAAATCAAAAATATCTGCCCAGGCCTAAATTCAGATTAAGCCTAGGCTGCCAACTTGCTGCAATGGGAAGAAAAAATCAGTCTAACAGAAAGGTCTACAAGTAGACCTTTTTTACAAAAAAGTAAACAAAAAAAGTTTGTTTACTTAAAACTACTTAAACACTGAGATCAAGGGCAGATGAATCACCTTTCAGGATGATAACTTCTGTAGAAAAGAAATTTGAATATGAGCACTTTCCACAGGGAACATCTGTGTACCCATATTACTGGATGGAAGGACTGGTGCAGTTACTTCTGTGAAGCAATGCTTGATTTTTATAGTGGGTGTCATTAGTGATGAGAATGAGCATGTTGACACCATCTGTGCTAGTCTAATTCCGCCTAACATAATCTCCACCATAGACGTGCAAAAGGGCAAAGTGACCCAGAGGAAGTTTTTAGAAGAACATGCTGGAAAAAAGAACTCTGGCAGGATTTTTTGTAAAGGCCTTTCAAGAGGTGAACTTAGTGGGAACTGGAGGGAACTGAACATGCCTCTGAGGCATGTTCAAAAGTCCCACACTAAACTGTGAGTTTATCTACTCAGTCCACCTTCTGAGTTGATTCAATCACAAAAATCTCTTTTTCTGTAGTCAGACAGCCAGCACTCATTGAATGAATGCTTGCCTGTGCAGAGTTATGAAATGTGAATGCATGAAAAAGTGTATGTTGCTCCTGGAATCACCACTTTTCACCTGGAACTAAATTCAGACAGGAGCTCATACAGATTTTTACTGCTCTTGTTCTTATACTCACAAAAAATGCCAATTATAGGAACTAGATAATCTGCTCAGCGCTGTGAGGTTTGAGGTCTCTGAAAATGCTAGGAGGAACATGTACCTCCGTGAGTATCATGCTTCTCTGTATGTGGTCTGGAGGAATGTCAGCCTGCACTGCTTATCTGCACAATCCTGCTCCATGTCTGTTATGCCCATGCTTTGGATATATTTCCAGTATGTCTAATTTCTGATAATCTACCAGAAGAAGAATGAGGTATGTTTGGGTAATTCACACCTTCTTCCATTACTTAATACATTGCATAATATTGCTTAATACAGCTTAAACTGCTGTTTAAGTAGGTAGAAATAGAGGTGGACTAGGAAGAAAAAAAAATCACTATGGTGTTTGGCATGAGAAATTACCTGGTGATATCAGAACAGCAGATGAAAACAAGGCAATTTCCTCCTCAGTCAGCTGTAAGGAACATAAATTCTTTGCAAAGTCAAAAGCTTCATTCACCAGATCATCAGAACCTGTAGACCACAGAGGACAAAATCAGTGCTAGAAATTTATCAGCTCTTTAACCTGACATGAAGAGTACATTGGATTGGTATAAAAAAAAATCGTGAGCGCATGTCTGTGCTTCTAAACCAACTGCCTTACATCAGCTACTACAATTCTACCTACCCTTAAAATTTATCACTAAACCACCCACTGAATCACAAGAAATATCAAGAATTAGGGGCATGACCTGTACAAAAATGGCATCTTACCAGAGTGTTTTCTATTCCCAGTGTGGAAAGAAATGTTATTTCTAAACAGATACTAAATAGATAAGAGGTGAATGACAAGTCCTAAATAACTTCAACATATATAATTTTATTAATAGTACAAATATTCAGGAGAATTTGTAAAAACATCATAAAGACCAAAATAAATTAACGAATGCATATTCAGAAATGCCTTAAGCTCATAAAGTGGTGTTACACTTATCCATATGCAAATAAGAAAAATATACACCTATATGATAGATCTATATATATTTGAAGCAAACCTCTCTCTTTGAGTTTGGACCTGAGAATGCATCAGTCTCATGGATGGGCAAAAGACACCCATTTAGCTATTAATGTTTCAGGTAGCACTCAATATCATGTTGAGAAATTATGTAATTGTTTCAACACATGAATTTAAATGAGTTTAAAAGTTTTGGGCAAACCAGTATTTTAGTTAAGTTCTTGTCTATATTTCATAGTAGTTCATCAGTTTAGTTCCAATGTTCTGGTGCTAAAATTGCCTCTACAAGACACAATTAGTGGGAAAGATTTGATATACCAAGCGCAACTGAATTTGATGATAAATTTCGTGGCTCCTGTCATAAACTAGTGTTTTATTAAAACTTCAGTTGGCAGAGTAAGAAATATACCTGGAAAACTCTCATGACAACTATCGCTGCTAGCAACTAATGGAGTCATCTTTCTTTCCTTTTTTCACTTCCAGCCTAGAGATTTGTAGGTTTGGAGATTCAGCATTTACTGGAGATTTTCAGTGTGGGTCACTATTTTCAGAAAGACAAATCTGTCGCTATGTGGCTTAATTTAATTGGTTGAAAAGAAAAAAACCAACGTACCCAAGGCTTTAAACATTTGCATCCCTCCATACTTTCCTTCAAACAGAACAGTATTGTTGAGTGGGTTGAAGGCACGGCACATTCTTACCAAAACCACTTCCAAGCAGCCTATCAGACATGAGAAAGAGCAAAAGGACCACACTTAACTGCAAACAATCAAACTATATGAATTTGCATTAAAATATTTAGGGATACATCAGTTATTTAGAAACATCAGCAGGGGTCGACACTCTGGGAAGACATCTAGATGATACGTCTCTGAATGACAGAAACATATTTCTGTCTGCTTTGGATACAGAAAGGGGCAATTTCTGGTCCAGCCTAACCACCTTTTCTTTCGGTTGATTCTTTTCCCCCCATTGCAGCAAGTAGGCAGCCTAGGCTTAACCTGAATTTAGGCCTGGGCAAATATTTTTGATTTGAAATATTTTATGCTGAAAATCAGGCATTTATTGAGACTCTTTTAGAGAAATATGAGCTATTTTTAGCAGGTTCATTCAATGTATATATAAAGCTCAGCTTCATTTCGCTGGAGGGGAAGAATATCACAAAGTGTTTTTAGAGAGAAAACAGAAGTTAAAGTAATGTGAAGAAAACACCTAAATTGGGGTTTACTTTTTTGTTTCTTTTTTTTTGCTTTAAGGTTGGGGAATAGCCACAAGATCCCCCCAAGCCCCTCCTTATATTTCTATATTATTTCCTAACTGCAAAATATACAGTTTGGGAAAATGAAGGGAAAAAATTCAAACAACCCTTAACTAAATCCAAATCTCCTGTAAGAGGAACTCTGAATCTGAGGATTCTTTTGCAGACATGCTTTTGAGTAAAAAGACTGATTTTCTAACTCCTGCTTAGCATTAACAGCAAATCAGAAAATAATTCCTGACATATTTACACATGTTGAAGCTAAACAGGTTTGTCTGACGGTACAGTCAAATATAACTAAATGTTTCGCTGAAGGTGCAGTTGTGTTGCTAGCTTCGCCAGCCAAACAAAGGAAGTAAACTGGGCATCACTGGCATCTTCAGAAGCATAAGGAGCTTTAAAAAAACAGTTCTCACACCACAACTGTTTTTCTAGAATATTGCCTGTGTGTTCCCAGGGTCTTTGTATCCTCTCCCTTTGCACCTGTGCTTGCTGCCTAACTCCAGCCCCACACTGAGCCACAGCCCTCTGTGTATAGAGCACTGAATCACAATGGCTTTCAGCCTTAATGAAGAGCTCTCTTGAAACAGGAACCACTTCCTACACTTTAACGAGCTGCCTCAAATAGCATCCTGGCTTTTACACATGGAGGGTGCAAGAAACTTATATGACAGGGTAAATGCAGTTAATTACCAGCTGCGGTTTGCTTGGTCATTCCATTTTGTCCTCTTGAGTTTGGCAATGTGACTACATAGTCATGATAAATCTTACCATGATTCTTGTGGAGGACAGAATCCAAGTCCCATGACAGGGGAGGAAATTCTTTTCCCCCTTGCCTTTATGCACACACGTGCACACCCAGGCACACATAGAGAGCACAGCCGGAGCACAGGGCCGTAATCCACCCTCATTTATTCTGAAACCAACTGGCACCAGCAGGGATTTTCCCTCCTGTGCAGTGGCTGGAGGGTATTTCTGTAGTCTCATTAAAAAAGATTAGAGATGACCACAGAGGCAGGCCCCGGTGAGCCTGCGTTCATTTCACTAATGGCAAGTGGGGATTTTACACGGTGGCAGATGACTGATTTGACCAGCTCAATTTGCAGGGCTCTTCCACAGCATGTCAGGTTTGAGACTGCAGTTTCTGCAATGATTGTGTGTGTGCACATACTTAACAACCAGACCTACTGTAAAGGAAGGCAGTAACATGATTACTGTGGAAAAAATATGGAAGGGTTAATGTAGCTAATTAGACAGACTGAAATTAGGGCTCATTCAAAATTAAAATGATTTGCAGAACAAGTAAGAAGAGCATATTTGTAACGTGCTGGATGCTAAAGCAGTCTCAAGCCTCTGGTCTTTACCCACCTGATTTAAGGAGAAGAATTTGGTCATTCTGGCAGAGCTCCATGAAGCCTGTTATGCGCTTTGCAAACTCCACCACGTACTGGATAGCATGGGTGATCTGAATGGCACATTGTTGCCACAAAGCTTCTCTGGGCTGCCAGGAAAACATGCACAGAAAAGCAAAACAGTGAGCAAGCGGGTTCAGCAGCGCATTAAGTTCTTCAGGTGGCCTTGCAGAAAAGCACAGACCTCAGACTCTGACCCCATCCCCAGGCAGAGGTAGCAGCATCTCTGCTTCTCAAGGCACTCTTTTCACTGGAAGGCTGTTTTCACAAGCTGATTGCCCCCATGATCTGAACTCCAGCACTGCCTCTTCAAAGGGGAAGAATGCATTGTCCAAAGTTAAAATGTGATTTCAGCGCTGGTTTTTGTGCAAGATAGACAAACGGTAGCACAAACAATGTAAATATACCAGTGTACTGTTAGGAAAGAAGTGGCACAGTGCTACTAAGGTATCCAACAAAATATTTTTGGTAGTTTGAAACTTAAAATAACATATAATTAAAGTATCATTGCAATTTGAACACTGATTGCATCAAAAATTATTTTCCTTTACAATAATTTTCCTTGCACACACAAGTGCATAAATGTAAATTGATGCTCTTGGTCTCTGCAAGCTGTGATGTGCCTTTATTCTAGTATGCTTGATGCATAGTATGCATAGCCCCTCAGCTTTCAAATGTCAGGCTGGAGTCTCTTCTTTCTCTTGTGTGATCAGCTAATGTGCCAACTGAAATCTGCCTAAAGAATCATTGCTAGCAATGAGGCAATGAGCAATGGTGCAAGAGGCACAAAGATTTCTGTTAACTGGACTACACCCTAAAAGATAACAATGGGAAGTAGTCTAAACTTGACCTGAGAATTGCAGAGGTATAACAAAAATGTAGTGTAATGAGTTAATTTCTCCACCCATTTTTGAATAACTTCAATTTAAGGAGTTTCGCTTTGTCATTTTCTGTTGTCTGTAGATGACAGGTACTTGTTATTCACATAAAAAGGAAATGCATTTTTAAATTCATGAGGAAACAAAGTTAGGTTGACTTTTTTCTTAATATGCTTACAACAGGGGATCCAATCCTGATCACATTAAAGTCACTGATTTTCTGCATGAAGTTTAGGCCTGTGATAAGAAGCAAAGTGTGGAAAGCTGGATTCCATAACCATGCCTAACCTTTGACATTTACAAACATCCCAACATGCTGGAAAGCTGCTGCTTTTTATGAAGTGTCACTCCTTTGCTTTCTGTAACCACTCCTCAAAGATATTTAAAAGTCTATTTCGATCTCTATGAAACTCATCAGTATATCCTTGCCAAATACATTATTACATGTTAACAATTTCAAACCATAAGGTGCAGAAGAAAAAGCATATTACAGGATTGTACCTTGCTCTGGTAAACCTTTATTTCTTCGTATGTGTGGGTCTGCCAGGCTAGCTGGTGCAGTTCCTCCATTGTATATTGACATGTCTCCAAATGAGATTTGATGATATTCTGTGCAATTCGATCTGTGAAGAGGCAAATTTAAAAATAGCTTGCATGAAACAGCAAACAGTGATTTGCAATAGCAAAATACTGGAAACATTAAAGTTGCTGGAAAATGCAGATTAAAAAAAAACCCAACTCTTTTCTTTGCAATGCTACCTTTTTCATTTTTTTTAAGATTTCATTTTCTGAAGATGACTTTTGCAAAATATTTCAGTATTTAAGCCAAAGGCAAATAATGCTTGATAAATAGTGCATCTGCAAATGAAAATAACAATGAATCTTGTAAAACTACTCAGAATCTTTCATTCTGGAAGTGATTTTTTTTTTTTTACGCGTTTAAATAATTTTCATTTGGACATCCTGGTTGCTTCACCATTTCTGTCTGCCCGAAGCCTGCACAGGTGTGCAGCTCTGGCAGCTCAATCCTTGCATGGGCATTCGCATTACCTTGGGGTGACTCATATCAGAGAAACAGAAAACACGTCTCCTCTTTTTTCTCAGATTAGTTTTCAGCTGGATCAATTTCTGATTTAGTTTGAACATGAACATGGAGACTGGTGCTAACAAGGGGTAAAATTAGTGTCCTGGGTCTTCACAGAATCATGGAATGGTTTCATTTGGAAGGAATCTTAAAGATTGTCTAGTTCCACCTCCACTGCCATGGGCAGGGATCCTTTCCAGTAGACCAGGTTGCTCAAAGCCCCATCCAAGCTAGCCTTGAAGGAGAGATGGTGGGAAGAGATCTCACATACAGGATTAAGTTATTATTAAAATTATTCTGAAATTGCGCCTTAGAAACTACTGCCTAACATGGAATGCAGGATGCAAGGGGGAAGGGAAACATTCAGTGCTAGCCTAAGATCCCACTGAAATGAAAAGTAAACCTCTCGAGGAAGTATTTTAAAGAAGATCTTTGCCCTTTAAGCTACCTGACTGGATTAAAAAAAAATTCACAAAAAATTCCAGCATGAATTCATTAGCACTGGAAGTTGAAATGTCTTGATAAAACATGCTATAGAAATGTGATGATTCCTTATTTTGCAGCTTTGAGACCTATATGTCTAATGAAGCTCAGTGCTTCAGCCTGGAGACATTCCTTAAGCTGAATCCCTTTTAAAAAACGGAACAAAGTAGAAGCCACAGAACTGAACTGAAGCCCTTGTGGCAGAACTGGCATTTTACAGAAAATGTGTTTGTCAAAAAAGGAAGGCACATTGACAGTGCATTAGCCAAGCCTGAGCATGGGAAGTAGAAAGAACTAAGAATCTCATCATTTACTCATTCACATCCTCAAGATTTACAGTAGGTGGATCTGGTGCTTGGAGTCTCAAAATAACTGTTTCTTTGGCCAAATGCTGACTGAATTTTAAAACACCAGCAAGAAGGAAAGCTGAAAAATGAATGTAAACATGTAAATGCTCCCTGCAATCACTGCCATAGGAGTGTTATTTAAAGGAGAGATGTCTGCATTACTGTCACAGCTAATAAGCTGAGACTCAATGGAAAGGTGCTGAAGAAAACACAAAAGAATTCCAGGTTTTCGTAGGAACAATAAACCCTGTTCAATTCAGTCTTTACAGGTACCCCCTTAAAGGTCAGCACTATCTTTAGGTTTCCAGATGAGAAAATTGACTCAAGCATAAAGTAAGTAAAAGCATATACTCGTAACTAAAAGGATATATCCATTGTTCTTCTATGGAATGTTGGATGCAAGTCTTAACCCATGATGGTAAGCTGTTGAGCTTTACAGTAAAACCATATAAATGAACATGCTGGAATAAGTGGATGATGTATTCAAACATATTTTTTAAAAGATTGACAAAGATTTATTTTAATTTCTTTAACTAAGACAAGCAAATAACACCCATCTTTTTTAGGAAGATCAAATTTCAGATGTTAAGCCCCACACTGTTCTATTTAAAGTACAGTTTTAACAATATCATCTTTCTGGAAACATCCTTAGCCACAGTAAACCTGACTGCATAAGTGATAGGTTTTGTCACTTATGTTCCTGGGAGGTTTTAACCAGACAGAACTAAGGTATGGGTATAGGAACATTTAGGCCTTGTATTTGAAATACCAGTGAAAGAAGTATGAGTTCAATTTGTATTACAGTTCTGCAGCCTCAGTAGTGAAGGATTTTCTTCTCTGCAACCACTGGATGGTCTTTTTCTCTCTAGTGCTTCGCAGCCCAGCTCTCCTAGATATATCATTTGTTACCGAAGCTGTAACTATTTAAAATCTTGACATGAAGAAATACCTCAAATACTTTAATATTACTGCATAGGCAGATTTTGAATCAGATAAGGTTACCTGATGCTAACAATCTGAAAATAAAACCATTTCACTGACCTCAAAGTATACTTGATTAGCCAGCCTACATTACTGCAAAGATTCTTAGCTCCACTCCTTTTCCTACCATTTATGTAGTTTCCTTAGGACCGAAGAACTGACAAACTCTTCAGGGTTTTGTAGGGATGGCATCCTGTGTTTTACCCCTATACATCTTTTCCTTGTGTACTTGTGCTTATGTTGAGCTGATATTAAAACCCATTTAGATGTGTGACGACTCAGGGCAATCACAGCAAGCAGCAGCTCTGAATGCTGACATCCAAAGAGGAATCAATCAGGTGCAAGACAGAATTGAAACTCTAGTGCCGCAGGCTAGGCAAGGCTGAGTGTGTGATGGAAAGGGTACACTGGGTCTCAGGGGAGAAGCAGACTGCTTCATTCAGCACAAGCAGCAGAGAAGGCTGCTTACTTACACTCAACAGTGGAGTCACTGGAAGAAGTTTTATGCAAATGTAGCATACACTGAGTATGCACACCTGACATGATGCAAAAATTAAGTAAGTATAAGCCTGTCTTGTCTTCTCAGATGGTCCAGCAGCAGATGATCCAATGCAGCAAAGAACATCACTTTCATAAGGTTTCAAAGACCATAGTCTTTTTTCTTTCTGTCATTTTCATTTTTTTTCCAGTTTTGCATCTTGTCAGAATCAGCACAGATCTCAGAAATCCCATGCAGAAAGAGGTTCCTAAATCACTGGGAAGAATGTACTGACATCTAACGTAAACTGTCCTGTCACACGGCACAGGTAACACGCTGGGTGAAAACATGATTCATTTCCATGAGACCTGGCAGCTCTGAAGCACTGCTGGCAACTGAGTTCAACAGATTAATTCTTTTAGTAGAACTAGAAAGAAAACATCATCGAGTTAAAAAAGCAAGCAGCTTCTTAGAGTGAGATGGAGAGCTATTGCCTTGCTGCAGAGGCTATGGCCTTAATCCTATGGAGGTAATCTGCTGGGGCAGTGCTCAACAGCAATGGCTCTCCTGTTCTCCAGGATAGAAGAGTCCAGCAAAGTTACTCAAAGCACCAAATCTTGACTGCTGTTTGTTTTGTTTTCAAAAATCTTGGGCCAGAGATTTCAAGGGCCCCCTTACACTAGAAGCTGCACAGACACAACTAGGAATCCTGTTTGGATGCATTGTGAGAACTATAAAAGACAACTCCATTTTTGTGACCTCAATGTGAACTTAATTTCTGCTTGAAATGTTGTCAGTTTCCATTTTGTGTAACTTACAGCAGGTTTGCAAGGCTTGCATTATGAAAAGGAAAACAAAAAAGATTATTCTGGCCACTCAGGTGTGAGAATCAAAGTCTGCAAATACTTTCTTTTACAAGCACCAACTGCTGCAGCCGCTGAGTGCAAATTACGGATTCCAACCAAAAGACTTACTGAGCCTGAATGATAGTACACCACCATCATTATAATTACAGATGTAAACTGGAGGATTTGTAAAGCTTATCCGCTGTAGTACATAAACACAAATGTAGGCCTAGGTGTTTCACTCCTCCTGTCTACATACTGGGTTTATTATATTAGGGCAGTATCTCCCAACATGCATCACAATGCTTTCATACTACATGATACCATGAGGAACCTGAAAGCCACAGCATAGCTTAGAAAATTGAGTCTGCCTGGGAAACGGTCCACAAACAATAACATGTTCCTATTGTCTGAACTCCAGCAAGCACTATGACACAGAAACATTTGCATGAGATAGCTTGCTTCTAAGTTTGAAGATTTCTTAGTATTGGTATTGAAAATTTTCATAGAAAAGCAGACACTTTTGGTAGAAATGCTATGTTTCATTAGAAAAGTAGGTTTCTATAAAAAACTATTTGCTTCCAAAGAGATAAACCAGAAACAACATACTCAAGAAAACAGTCAAAAGTTACAAGTAATATGAGGTCTTGAAAAATCAGAAATACTGAAATAAGGCATACCTGGAATGACCACTTATATTTCATTTCTGTCCTGCATGTATCTGACTGGTTTTCTATAATGGGTCAGTATTCTAGCTGTAAAGTCTTTTCCATTCTAAGGGGTGACAAGGAAACCTAGCTATTGTTGATTGGCATGGCTGGAGAGCAGAAGGCTGAGAGGCTGGGCTGGCCTCCATACCCTGCAGCTGGTGGCAACACTGCCCTTCCTCTTACAGCAGCTCAGGTACTGCTGGTGGGGCTCCAAAAGATGCCCAGCTAGATGGGGAAATAAATTAATTAGGATATTGCAATTCAGCAGTGCAAAAAAAATCAAATGCATAGAAGGAAATGTCCAGAACCAGTTGAAAATTATATATTAGGAAGCTGAAGGATTATCTGTCAAAAAGGTTTTTCCCATTAAGAGAAAAAATTGTCGATTGCTTGAAAGACATACTGTGTGCTTGTATGTAATTTTGTGGTCTGTGACATGCAGTTTGTCAGACAAGACTGCTTTAATTCCTATAACTAGATGTAGCAAAAAAAAAAAAAGAGTAAGACGTACAGTGGGTGAAATAAAAGCTGTACAACGTGAAAGGGACCACGGTAGCAGGATAAATAGAAGATCTGTGACATGTCCCCTGGGCTCGTGACTCAGTGGTTACAAACAAGGCTGTTGAGGCCAATATCTGAAAGAGGCCATATGCAAATATTTATGAGAACTGTCCTGATGCATAACTAGGAATCTCACTGGTGCTAACAGAATTACGTGAAGGTCTCAGGGAAAAGCAGCATCTGGAGGGCGAGATGTGGAATATAAAACATAGACAAGATAAGGATGAAGAGGGCCACAAGAGATTAATGCTGTTTTAGGAGACAAAATGGTTTAAATTTAGCCTGGCCTACCTAGATCTACAGAGAGAACAGAAAGATCTGAGGATGGCCCAGTGAAGAGCGAAGTAAGCTATACCACAATTAGTGCAACAAACCCACTGTAGTTTCCTATAGATGTGTCAAATATCACTTGCCATTCCCTCTCTGACCTTCTGTCCCCTGTGCTGGGTTAAGGGTACCATGAACATGTACTAGGGGCTGGTCTGCTCAGGCTGACTGGCGAGCAACCACCACCTTTTGGGTGAACAGGGGCTTGGATCATAGCTTCTGCTTTTCCTTAATGTTGTCTTTCTCCATCACCTGCAGGGTAGCCCCTTTTGTAAAGCCTGTTGAAGCTCAAGCAGTTGAGATTTTGCTTCCCTTCACTTAAGCTGGATAGTAGGTAAATAAGTGTTGGATGGTCCTGATAGAAATACTGGGCAGACAGCAAGTCTGCAAAAGCCCTATTCCATCAGCAAAGCCAAAAGCATATGTTGCTAGGGAAGAGCAACAGTGCACAAGCTATATACCTCTCACATAAACTTGGGAATAGAGCTCACAACTTCCAGAACAGCAAATGACCTTTTCTGCTTCCGGTTTTGGCTACTCTGCTGGGCCCTTTTCTTTTTTTTTCCCCTATCTTTTTTTTTTTTCCCCCTACTGTAATTTCTTTTTTTAGATTTCAGTAGACACCTCATGAAAAGCACTCTCCAAAGGTTATGATAACTCAAACATGTATTGCACCAGTGGGTTAGGAGCTGCTAAAATCCTGAGTACATACAGAGAACTGAACATTGCAACCTATATAGTATAAATCAGCATAGCACAGACCTGCAGGGGTCTATCACCAGCTGATGAGTCAGTCCTGCCTTTTTCACCACCTCCTTGTAACATTCAGAGATCTCAAACTACAATACTGAGCAAAAAACTCTCAACTTGGGGTCAAGTAAAATGCTGGTGGGGATGGGTGTAATAACTCCAAGGACTGCACATAGCATTCACCAGCTGCGAATTTGGTCTGCTAAGTGGAAATTATCCAGACTATTCGGCAGTGTCTGTTTCCTACAGGCTCTTTAGTTCTTTCATTTGTCTCTCTTTTCTCAGGAGAGACTCCAGTTTTTCTCAGCATTCCCTTCTTTTGCACTGGGAACTGAAGAACTTTGAAGTGTGCCTCCTAAAACACTGATAATCATCCTCAATTAAAATGAATAATGAATTTTTAATTTGCCACTTACCCTTAGGATCCAGTTGAGTAGCTAAGAGCTCATCTCAGCTTATATCCTAAGTTGAGCTCTCACAGGGATGCCCTTTGAATTAATGCAGCAATAATACCACAGCTTTGGCTGGCTGCTGTAAGCGTGGGTATCAGTTCATACAACTTTGAAAACTCCAGCTAAACGTTCAAAATAAAATCTTTGTTCTAGGAACCAAAATAATGCCAAGCTAATATCAGATCAACACTCTTCTGTATCCTAATTCAAGGGTAATATGACTGAAAAATGAAAAGTTTCATTATACCAATTAGCTCAATAAATTCTTAGTAGTAGAGGCACTGGTGCAGGTAACAAAGCAAAAATATGTCTTGTGGTTGCTGTCAAACATGAATAATAGGTCCCAATTCTTTTAAATGAACTGGCTGAAAAATATGAACTATTTTTTCAGAAAAGTGGGATCACTTTTTCCAAAAAGTGGTTGCAAAAACCCCATCCCATTTTTCATCTGTCCCTGGCATTCTAAATATCATACTGCACAAAAAAAGTCCCTTTCAAAAACTGTTCTAGATAGACTGAGAAGTTTCATAATCCCCATTAATAAATTTGTAACACTACACAATATGCAGCCCAGGAAGATGATATGAAACATTAAAACACTCATATGAGACTAGAAGCGCTTGAATTTAGTTCAGGAATAACCTTCCCTTGTGTTCAAGTTATTGAATGCTTACTGTCAGGAACAGATCGTACACTGAGTCAATGCTATGTGTGTGAATTCTGTATTTCCTCTTTCTCGTTTTGAAATACATCAATTTCATTTGCTTTCAAAAAAATGCAAATAAATTTCAACAAATGACAATACAATTGAATGAAGTCCTAATCCGAAGGAACCTAGAGGATGGACCTAGTATTCTGTTAAACCCTAGAGGATCTTTATAAATGCTTTAAAAGTCTCCACTTAATAATACTTTTGCTGGGGTCTCAGCCAATTTAGTAAAAACGTGTATTTTGAACTAATTAGAAATCATTCAGCTGGCAGCAAAAGCACTAACCATGGCAATTGTTAGAGCTTACGGGACAAGGACTCTACAGGCACCATATAATTACCACAAATTCATTGAGATGAGCTCTTTCCTAAGCTTACATAAAGAGATCTTTATATTTAAATCTAGACTGTTTCAAAGCAAGAATGTGGTTTCATTTACTACAAGTGAGCAAACATTGCTGGAGTGGATATTGTTCACTACAAAACTTATAAATATACACGGAACAATTGGAATATTATGGGTTTTAAACCTAGGGTTGAAGGGTTTGCCCTGTCAGAGTCTGCAAAAGGCTGGGACATATATTTTAGGCATATGTCTTAGCACTTCTTTTACTCTCACAGGCTTACATTTAGATTTTTATAAAGATTTTAAGCAATCTAGGTAGAGAAATGCTTTACAAAGTAATGACAAAACATTCTATGACGGTTCTATTTTCCTGTAGTGGATGAAAGTAGTGTTAGTGTATATTGTCAGAAAGTGAAACAATTTGGTTATCATAAGCAGTAACAGAGATTTCACTAATCACGAGAAAAGAATGTCCATGCAGTAATAAAGGAACACATGACAGCACTCCACGCTTTAATATCTTGCTTCAACTATTGCAGTTTACATGTGACTTTCATCCCTGCAACACTACTGGACTATAAAAACTGTGTTCTGATAATCAGTTTGAGAATTTGTCAGAGGCCTGTCTTGTTGCATTGTATTTTTCCACTAAATACATCCATGTGCCTCTCCTGCATGTTTCATTCCAACTTTTTCTCACATCTTTTCACACTTGCATAAAAGAATTGTTGGTGTTCTATGAAATAAAATATCAAAACTGAATGGACTGAAGAAAGATATCATTACCTATAGAGCTGGAAACAGCACTGCAAACCGTGTAACAAGCAGAATTACATTATTCTCAAGAATAAGGTGTAAAATAGTGAAAGGTATGACATGAGTGATGAAATATTACAGACAGAAAGCATGCAGTGTAAAAAAAAATGAACCATGGCCTCGGGAAGCCAAATTTAGCATGTTGCATGTGTACCGGGAAAGAAAAAACAAACTTCTGTTGGCTTCCATGCTCCTGCAGATTAAAGAACAGTCGAATAATGTCTAGGATGACAAAGAAATACAGTATGGAAATACAGTAAGCACAAGGTAAATATGCATATTGTCAGTGCTGATTACCAACCTGAAGCAACATACACAAACATTAAGGACAGGAAGCACTGACACTGAGATAAAGAGATCACTCAGATAAGGAAGCAAGCAACGTACCACTACTAATTCGCAACAATTTTTGCAGATAGTATGCCACTTCCATATACCACAGTGATTTCTAAATCATCACTGCCTTGCCCTCTTCATTACCATTTGCAGTGTTATTTTTGCTTCCTTGAGGATTGTGCGTGAGACACAGTCCTGCAAGACAGCATCCTTCACATGTCCCAGGCCCTCCATACCCTGGCAACTGCTCTAGTCTTCTCTTTTTGAGGGTTTCTGCTGTTGACACTGCTGCTGTGAAGCTTACAACAGGAAATCAACTAAATGGCTATTCCTACAGCTGGTGGCAGCAGCAAGCCTCAGCACTCATTATACCGTTAGCTTTACATAGATCTCTCTGTGTGATTTCTAATCTGACAATATTCACAGCACAGTGTCATTCCTGAGAAGATTGTCATGATTGATATATGGTAATATATGGGATGCATGATAGAGTATTTTACATATTTTGACTGCTACAAATGGTGGCTTTCTAACTCCTTTTTGGATTCTCGGTAGAATGAACATATTTTGTCAAGGTTGGTTATGCAAGAAAAATTCGTATCTTTTAAAAAAGGAGAAATTTTATATACTTGCTTTAGTGGATTAGAAATGCAATGACTTTAAAGAACTGTATTATCATGCTTTAGAAATGCAAGCTATAGATTAAGTTTGAATGCATCTCTTTAATCAATTTGTAAAGCAATCTGAAAACCAAGTCAGGCAGAATAAAATATCACAAAATGTTCCCCATCCTCAATCTCAGTTAAAAGATGTCACTGATTTTATTAATTTCACTGCTTAATCCAGCTACTTATATTGTTCAAATAATCATGAGCACAGTTAAGATGAGGCTCCAGTGTCTTGGGTCCTGCAGAACAATATGGTCAGTAGAAAATTTTATTTTCTTGAAAACATACATCATATGTCAGAAGTTATTACACTTTACCTCTCTGTGAACAGAGCTCTTGATTGCATTCCTACTTGCAACACTTATCTGCACAATAAACATAAAAGACAATATTTAAACTGGCCTTTTCTGCAGCATGTGTAGTGCATGGCCTGTACCATGATGAAACCCCAGCTAGGAATACTGCCAATGGTCATAATTCACAAAATTATTGTCACGTAAGTAGTTAGCCTGCAATTGACATATGGAGAGACTTAGATGCATGAGAAGTCAAACTGTTTTCAGAAACAGCCAAAAAGCTTTATAATTTGCAGGAAAATCCAGTCTTAGGTATATTTTTATGCCGCCTACTTAATTTTCAAATAGTTTTAATTAATTACTTTACTGTATAAATTTGAATTCGAGTCAAAAAAGACATTGCATCTTGCTTATTGAGCTGCTATAGTTTGCGATAAGGACTGCCAGTACCAACATGCAACTCATCCAAAGTCCACTGCAGTTTCTGTGAGAATGCCCAGCGATTTGAAAACCACCTGGTGGAAATAATATAGTGCCTAAATACAGTATCTTCTAGAAAACTGTATTTTCTAAATCTACATCAAGAGTTATAACACAAACTGTGCCCTCTCTAAGCCTTCTTAAATCAGTAAGTGCTAAAATATGCAGTTAGTAAAATATAACATGATCAGTTATTTATGAATATTTGGATAATTTAAACTACTGGGTTGAGCAACATAAACTCATTAAAACCTTTATGTGTATCTGCGGTTAGTCTGGACTTTGTCTAAATTTACAAATAAAGAGAGATTACTAATTTGGAGGTGGGAAAAGATAAAAGTAAATTTCATGAACTTTCAAAAATACTATGTTTTACTCAACATTTCTCCTAATGTTTTATTATTTGTTGATTTTATTGGTTAAAATAATTTCTAAATATACATTTCATGAAATCAGAATCTACAGTTATAAGAAACCACCCTTCTTTCCACCATCAGTTCAGCTAGAATGTTTCAGCATCATAATGCTCTAATTTATTTTGCCACTTTTCAGTCCATTTCTTATGAAACTGAAGTGTTTCCTGAGCAGAGCTGTCAAATTAGTTTTAAACCTTTCCATTCGCTGTTCTTTTCTTGAGAGTACAATAAGGTGGAAAAATAGCAGAAGTTCTAAGTTTTGTCACATGAACTGAAATGAACACAGAAATGAAATATTAATTCATTCTGATTGTCACCTTTAAATAGGTAATGACAGTAAAATATAATCCCCCAAGGGTATCTGAGCGAAATGCACATGCTACACATTTTTAATTGTTCGCTAGATGGCAACATTGTTCTGCTGAACTAGAGCTGTAAGGCTGTAGACACCTGCCCTGAAAACTTCGAGGATCACCTTCGTAGGAGCGCTATTAAATTGTGGCTTAGAAAAAGGGGTGAAGAAACATTATGTAGTACTACAGCCACGAACCTATCATTTCTGCTTCACCGGATGGTGAGCAGTGGCCCTGTAAAAGGAATGTCAACATAGACGTTAATGTCACCATAGGCATGGGTTTTAGAGAGTTCATTGCATTTTGAATGTGACGGTCCCTACAGGGTCCTTTGGTCTCTCCCAGGCCACATTTAACTGACCTATATATGTTCAGTACGCTGTCTATTGATGTTGATTTTGCACTGGGAACAAATCCTGGAGAAAGGAATTAAAAAACAATAATAAAAGTTGCTTACTACACCTGAGAAGTGCTTTGGCAACTTTCAGCAACAAGGCAGAGCATACTTTTTAAAACATCAGGCTGATGTTGGTCTATGTATTGCATATGCAACATGCAGAGCTGTGGGCATCCATGAACAGAATAGAGATGGAGGATTAAATTACACTTTTCTAAGTTAATAGAAAGATTTCTACTGAAAGAAGGAAGGTGTGGGACTGACTTTCGAGTATACTTGAAGGGATATGAGAATGTTTCCAGGTGAAGATCTCCACTTAGGATGGGATAATGAGAGAACTAAATGCTAAGATCTTGCTTGTATGGTATTGCAGCAATGGAAATTTAATAACTTTACAGTGTATAAAGTTGCTCGCTGTGGGTTGTGAGATAAACATATGAACCCAGCTAAACTAAGGCTTAGATACGCACAGGGGGTCATTTTAAATTACCAAGGGAGCTTTTCTTTTACACACCCATCCTGAGCCAGTCTTTAAAACATTTTGAAGGTTTCGCTGTAGTGTAATTTTCCTGTCAATGTGTCAGGGTTAAAAGAGCTGTGCTTTATGGTGGATTTGGTGAGCAAAGAAGGTGACACTTCCTTCAATTCTCACCATGCGGCTGCCCTAGTGAGCTGTTGCTCACCTTAAGAAACATACTACAGAGCAGGGTCAGAGGCACGGAGAAAAGGGAAGACTGGGCCCAAGCTTACCAACCTCACTTAGTACTTCACTTCAATTTTGGTAGAAATGTAAGCTTCTTTTCAAGCACTGATGCTGAAGAAATGCCATGTAAGTATGCATAAGTAACACTTTCTGTTACTACAGAGGCTGGCATATGTAACCTCCTGTATGTCCTAGTAGTGCCTTATTCACTATCTAAATACACACAACTATAGGTCTTCAATCTGACCTGGAGTGAACCCTTAGCCAACCTGTTTTCTTCACAACAGTGTTTGCTAATTATTTCTTCCCATCTTTAGGAAATCATAGGCTGGTAATCGTAACTGTGTCCATGGATGGGAAACCTTTCCATTAATTTTCACAGTCCAAGATCTGAGACACGTGTTTTGTGAGGAAAATGCAATGCTCAGCTCAGTGACAGATAATATTATGCACATATATATAAACAAGATGGTCTTTAATTTGACCAAGTCTAAAAGTAAGCCTTTAATACCTGCTAATTTAAAATCACACTTGGGAGCAAGCACTGTCATTCCTTTATGGGGCTACCAGGTCAGGAAACGGAGCTCGCTCCTCCCTTCAGGATTTCCCACACACCATCTGACCTCTGTGACTCTCTCTGCAAGGAAAAAGCTGTTCTGTAAATTACCAAATTCTTGCTTTTAACATGACAAGTGGATTTCACCCTGCAGTTTGAGGGAATTTCTGCCTTCCCAGATGTGCACATGGCACAGTGGTCAGAAGCAGGACTGTGCCACAGGGTTCCTGACAGCATGCGCCCTCAGGCCATGGGTGTCTCCTGTGCTGGAAGCATTGTTGCCTGGTGAGACATACCTGGGTCATGCCACCCGTGGACAGCAGGACAGGTAGAAAAAGAGCCTGCCCAACTCAACTGGTTGCAGCATCTGACCTGTTTTGTTCTCTGCCCACCCTGCTACCAACATAGATCAAGTGCCCATAAGGTGCCCTGAGTTAAGGACAAAAATACCTCTCCTAGAAAAAGGAGATGGCCTGGAAATGCAGATGATGCCAAGCTAAGGCTTTGCTTCCGTGTACTTATTTACAGGCTTTGGACGGATTTCTTTATGTTTTGAGTTTCTTTTTATTACAGAAAACAGAGTAGTAATGTGGGCTGAGCCTAAGGTACAGTTCTGCCTAATGGGGAACCACCTCATTGTATTCAGCTTTCTTCCATCATAAGCCCTGGAAGTTACTTGAGAAATTTGTGTTCGTATATGAAACTGCTCTCTGCTTATACTTAGCCCTCTCTTTCATAGGAGACATTACCTATCCTATAGTGATCAGAGATTGTGCACTTGTGCCCTGGACTATTCAACTCATTTGGAGGAATATTAGTACTAAATATGCGTGAAGGAGCCCTACAGAACTTTAATTTGGCAGCACCTCTTTCTCTTACACCTATTTCCTGGTACAGTATTTACAGATAATAGTAAGCACGCAATACAGGATAAGGTATGTTTTGCTTGCTGTGCCATTCTAATTCTATGTGTTGAAACATTTGCTGTGTAAAATTTCAAGACTGTTAAGTTGAACAACTTCTATTTCCACTACAAAGTCTACTGTAGATGAAGGTATGTTCAGGAAAAGAGTACTTTCACATTCACATTGAAGCACAGAACTGTTAAAGATCAAAGTAGGCCTCACCATTTCGATTCCTTTTTGGTGGATAAGAAAATTAACATGTGATAAAAAGAATGTAAATGATGTGTAAATTATGTCATAAATTATCTTAGAAAATATTACTTTAATAACTGAATCTGACAGGCAAATGAAGACTTATTATTTGGATTTTTCAGACAACCTTACTGCTCTATAGCAAACAAAAAGTAAATACTGAAGTAATTTATGCAATTGCAGTAAGTTGTTTAGTCAGGTGCAGCAGGGACCATTGTTAGAACTTGTTTTACAGGCATTTAACATTTTCATTAATAATCTGGAAAAGTGGGTTCACAGCATGGTAATTAAATGAAGAGGTAAATCTAAACTGAAAGAAGTCACAAAGCATGAGTGAAGACTGAGACATAATGTAACAGGACTGAAAATGTTAGAAAAATAAAAAACAAGATTTAAACTTGCAAATGCTCTGTCTGAGATATCTTAATAAAAACTGCCCTATACAGGAGAGAAGTGAGTGATAAACAAGCAAAGTAATAACACTGAAGGAGTAAATGAACTGGATATTAGTTGGCACGTGATGTGGAAGCTGCAAAGACTGCTTTGATTCTGATCTCCCTGTGAAGAAGTCTGTCCCTTGGATAGCTTACAGCAACTTTTAGGAGCTTAAGGATGGAAGGAGTCTCATGCATTCATTTATGAGGAAAAAATTTAGAGGGTTGCACTCAAGAACAGGCGAGTGGCAAGAAATGCTGTGCTTAAAAAAACCCCATGTGTATAGGTTTCAGATATATATTCAGATGTATATGAAGAATACAAAGATGACAAGAAAACTCAACCAGGAAATTTTGGTCTGGTAGGAAGTCTTCAGTGAGGAAAAGAACTAACATGATCAGGATACTTTAGGTGATGATTCAGTGTACCACTAGACAAGATAGTATAAAGAAATTTCTATTAGGCATGAGGATCAGTGCTAGCCTGCACTGATCCATTTCCTATATGTTCTCTATGATTTCATCTAACAGTTAAGGAAGTACCTTATATATAACAGGAGTTGAGCTTATTCCTAAATCTCACTGGAGTGAGTAAGATAAAGTGCGGTGGTGAAATATAAGAACACTGTAATATGAAATCAATGCATCCCAGTGCTTAGAGTTTTCCTGCTTTGACTGCAAGACTGCAGCATTATAGATGGTCCAACAATCCACTGTGGTATTAAGAGGCATTTTCTGGTTGCTTTTAAACACTGAAAATGTAATTTATCTGTGCATTAATCCAAATATTTTATGGTACATTTCTTCCATTTTTTCAGTTGTGTCAGCTGATATGTTATACTACACTACCTCTCACTAACACCCTTACCTCTTTGCTGCAGGTGCCACAAATGACATACAGTAGTATTTGGGTAAAATCCTAGCAATTTAGGAACCCCCATTCCAATTTCAAAACAAGAGAGGTAACCCCCAACAGCTGAATTTTGCTGCCAGCTCAGAGACAGGCCTTTTGCTATGTCCTGCTCCCTGTGCTCTGTGCTGTTTGCTGTTTTGTGTGTCCCAGATTGGGAACACCGGCCACATGACACAAGAGGATGAAAGACTGGGAAATGTGGGGTGTGTTTAAGGCTGGCTGGTTTAGGACTTAGAGAAGAAAAAAAAGGTGACTATTTAAGGATGCATTATTTCTAAGTGATTCTGCAAGAGATAAAAGTTCAAAGATTCTCTAAAGCTCTGGGAGTCAAAAGACCCCACTGACTTCAGTGGGATCCTTTAGCAACTAAGGATATAATCCTGTGGCCATATTCTCTCTTTGGGCTCACCTGTGCAGCTATGCACAAACCCGAATTCATGGACTATCAGAATTGTCCTATTTCTGGTATATGCTCTGCATCTCCCTGGGAACATCTCTCTTTGGTACAGTGTGCTCTAGGGAAGCAGCTCTTATGACTCAAAATTATCTCTCTCATAGCTGGAGTACTGTGAACCACTGTTAAGTACTGAGGTTTGCACAAGCCACATGTGAATAATATGCATATGACCACAACAGCTGTGAGGAAAGCTTACTAATCCTCTGTACTGCTAAGCTGGGGGTGTAGGACTTTACTGGACAGCAGCCTAGGCCAAACAAGATAACAAACATCCCACTAAACAGAGGGGCAGAAAAGCATAACTTTCTCCAATGCAATTTGCGACTAAAGAACACAATTTGTTACACAGCTTCCTGTACATGAGCATCCATGGGTAGAAAACATGCTACAGATTCTAGCTGCCTCTTCATTTTTTTTATCCAACAGTAAATACTTCATACACCCTTACTGCAATATATATTGAGTGCATGCCACATCTCCAGGGCCCTCGGTGGGTCTGAGTACACATATAAATTTACACATCTCAGTATACCTCCATGAGGCAGCAAGGCCAGGCCAGAATTGTAGATGGTTTTTATGATGTGACATTAATTAATTTGTTACAGGTACTCTTGAATACCACCTTCTTTTTTTTTTTCCCTCCTTCTTTCTTTTTAATTAAATTGCATTAATGAAGTGTTACTCTTTGATTATATTCTCAACCACAACTGACTCAGCATACCTCACTTGTTGAGGTCGGAAATACCTAATTAGGATGACAATCTTCTTTCATGCTATTTCTTTATAATAGAAGTAGTACTTCCAGTTGCACTGAAGATGTACAACTAGAGGCATTAGATTAGCAGAAATCTGTTGCCTTTCAAACTCTTGTTTCACAGAGGTTTCTTTGCTAATTTTCAAAGAAGGAATTAAGGAACAGGCTTTTGAAGGGATTCAAGCAGAGGAACAAGGTTATCCATGCAACTGCATTTACAGTTTGTGTACTTCATGAATTCAGTGATCTTGCTCTGCATATACACCCATACACCAGAAGCTGCAAGCTAGTGCTTTTTGACAACAAATACACTAGAATTAGCTTCTACAGGGATTCTGGGAGTTGACAAGCATATGGATGGCTGGCTGGCTGAAGAGATCATTTAATCCTGCTAGTAATGAGCTCATTTGAAACAAGCTTCCCACTACTAATTATCACTTGGTTCTGATTGATTCATCACTTGCTTTGATGCTCCTATTTCATAAACAGAACATGAACTGCTGAGTTTAAGAAACTGCATAATTTGAAGATTTTGGTAAAAACAGAACTGTCGTGATACTGTGTCATCTACTGCCAGACTGATTTTCTTTCCATTACTCCCTATATGTGTATGCATATACAGACATGTGTGAACAGGTAATTATTGTGTACCTGTGTATTGAATGCCTATACAATAATTTAATAAAGACAGTATTGCGATATAATTTTTATATATACACATTATACTAGAGGAATAAGAATTTTCCTTACCTATTTCACTCATGGATATCCCCATGGATGTTAATTGCCCATTGTTGAAAGAGCTATAGGTAAACAGGTTTGGTACAGAGGTGAGGTCATAGATAGGTTCCTGCTTGATCTGTTTGATTCCAGTCATGTCTAACCCAGACTGGTCAGGGGAAGGCTGGGTAGAATCCACGTTATAATAACCCTCAGACTTTGGCAGGTCGATGACGTGCCCATTTGAGTAGGTGCTGCCAGTTTCATTATTCAGGTTGCTCAAGCTGTTGCTGATGCTGTTGCTGTAAACCCTGGCGAGGGCTTCTGCCTCACCACTGTGCTGCTGCCGTTGCTCCTGCAGTCGCTGCTGGTGCTTCTGCACTTCAGCATACAAGCTATCCCTCTGCTTTTTGGACATTCTTCCAAACTTCACAGCTGAAAAGCAAAGCACAATGCAAACCACTGTCATCTTTCATTTTTTCTTGATTCCCCTCAATCCCACTACTCCTTTGATATTTACTTGCAGCCATTACTTTTGCTGTGGAAACTTGTCTTTTTTCTGTGGATATGAGAGAGGATGTAAAAGTCTGAACCATATGCATCTTCACAAAGGAAAAAGTAATGTGCGCTTGGATTTACAAGGTGATGACAATGATTCCTATATGACAGGAGGACCTCAGTCAAGCAACTCCCTACTGTGAATGTTAAAAACACCATGCATCCTTTTACATCTCTGTGTTCACTGAGCAACAACCAGAGCTGTATTAAATGTACAGTCTGTAGATTAATATCCCATGGATTTACCAACTTTCCACAAACCTTTAAACAGTGCTCTAACAGGATTAGTACTCTGGATGAAAACAAGCCCTAAAGCCTTATTATCGCATCCTTTCAATGGGGTGTTATCTTCACACTTAAAAAAAATAAAAAAAAAAAATCTTACAGGTTAGAGTTAGAACCTAGAGGAAAATAACAGATTTGAAGGTAAACGGCGTAAATGAATGTAATCTTTTCCACAGAGGAAAGTCTTAGGGATTTACACAATCAATTTACATAATCTCCATGCACAAATCCATGCATTTCTTTTGATGAGAAAGGGAGGAAAACATCAGAGTGCACACTGCTGTTCCCAGGAACAGTGCTCATTACACTGCGATTGAAATTTGCAAAAATTACAGGCTGATTGCTGTGGAACTAGGAGGAGTAAATCCACAGCCTGCATATACAGTGGGACACAGCTGATTATCCCCCCTACATCTCTCTCTTAATGCTGACTTTCTACTGGGCTAGCTTGGAATCTCAGAGCAGAGTTCGTTGTTAATCGTGCTCTTCAACAAATGAGGGCTCTAAAATTGTACTCTAAATGAAATAATGCAGCAGAATTTATCAGAGCACAGGTAAGAGGACACTGCTTTGGAAATACTAATTTTTATGTTTTCTGAAGTGTTTTTTCCAACATTGAGTATTTCCAGACCATCTATAATTGGAATGAATTCAGAATCATCAAATTTCTTTGCACAGAATGGGCTTTGCTCTCCTTTTTGCTACCCCACAGTTCAGGTATAGCCCTTGGGAAAAGTCTGAGTCTATGCATTTGGATGAATGTGAAAAATCTTCAGTCAGGGAAAAGAACAGAAAAGAAAGAGCATAATATGAAAAGGCAGTATCAGAACACAAGGAGACAGCAGCCTCTTCAATTTATTAGCAATTTTTTACACTAAGAGGTTTATTTCTTGTTGCCAAACTCAACTTACTTGCAGCCCTTCACACAGGCTGCAAGCCAGCTCACACGAATACGACCTCCCCCTGGAATCAGTCCACAGTGCACTGCATGCTCTTACCGACAGCACACAATGGCTGTATTTTGAAAAATGCAACAGTGTATTTAGGGCCTCGGTAATAAAAACAAACACCCACTGTTTATTCTCATTATATATTCATTAATTGGATTCTCCAGCTGCTGTCAATTAGCATCCTGCCTCTGCACGATAAAAATGAATGTTACATGGCTGAGAGGTAAAAATCACATTCAATTTCTCTATTAAAAAAATCCATACAACCTATTTTAAACTTGAAAGAGCTTTTAAAATTGTTAAGTATAAACATCCTTGCATAAACAATGAGATAAGAGAGTGATGCTGTCAGAAGAATCACTCCCTCTGTCTGTATGCAGCAGTCCCTGAATTACAGGTTGGGAAGACAGTGTTGTCAGTCAAATTAAAATGCTCCTGTGATACCTGAAACCATTGGAAGGTACTACTTTTAGGAGAAAGGCATGTGCTGTTAAATTACTGAAATGTTACCACTTCAATGTCCTCTGGGAAGAATTGGGAACTAAGGCTTCAAGTAAGCTGCACGCTAGGACCAAAAATGCTGCATGGATTAAAGGCTAGACTGTGAGAACCCTCCCAGAGTTATTTCAGCAAGACATAAGGCACACTGAAGTAGGAAAGAGCTACTACAGTCCAAATTAAAAACAAGTTTATAATCTGTGGAAGGAAATTGCACTTTGAGTAATTTCTCTATCAATGACTGTTAATTTCAAATGACACATTTTGTGCAAAGTTTCCAAGACAGAAAACTGCTGTTAGGCAACTGCAATTAACATAACCTGACATCAATAAAAGAACATTTTCTTCTCATACTTCCTGATCATTTAAAAAAAGATGTGTTTGTGAGCTGAAACCCCCCTGCACTAGCAGTGGTGGCTGAGGCAGGTCAGTTGTCGACAACCTTGCCCAAGCCTCCCACTCCCCACAGCCTCTGGTGCATGTTCTCACTCTGCTGATCATGCGTGGGCACACCACAACTTGGAAGGTAGACCAGAGCTCCTCAAGGACTAAAGGATACTGTTGTTGGATGCACGGTGGAGCTTTTTTCTGGTGTAGTGTCCAATTCAGTGTTAAACTGTGAAATGCTTCTTTCACAGACCCAGACAGGGACAGGGAGCAATGTATGGGAAAAATAAACGCTTTTTCAGTAATTCAAAATATTTGATCAAGTACTCTGAATAAAATAAACAGAACCCCCTAATGCTATCAAGGTACAAATTTCTTCTTTGCCTATTTACTGTGACAGACCTTTAGAGATCTCAAGGAAAAGGATGCTTTCACATGTTAATATTTAACATTAAGGTAAAAGTTAATGTTCAATATAAAAGATTATATAAACTGCAATATAAATCTACCTCTCCAGAGGTGACCTTTTGGTGCTTTTGATCAGAACAACACTTTTCAGTTCTGACTGTTCCAAACTAATGCTGCTCTCCATTCTGTGATTTCCCTACCCTCCCCATGAAAACAGCATCCTTTGTTACCTGAATAGCAAAGATATGTGTCTCACAGTGTGTGCATTACAAAGCAAGGAGCTTCTCTTCTTTCTTTTTTCCAGAAATCTACAGGGAGTTTAAGTAAGTCAGCAGTGAAGAACTTCAAAGGGTTTAAGCGTGAAGCAGGAAACTGACTCCTTACCATCTCGAGACATTCCCAGGGCAAGACATTTCTGCAGTCGGCAGTGTTGGCAACGATTTCTGTTGGTTCTGTCAATTAAACAGTTTCTCTGCCTTGGGCAGGAGTAAGAAGCATTGTTCTGCTGACTCCTCCGAAAGAATCCCTAGGGGCAAGAGAGCAAGAAAGACAGAGTATTACGATGTGCATATGCGTACATGCATGCACTCACACATAAACAGGGAACCACACAAATTAGTACAATAAACTCTTATTAACTGCACCACTACTTACATGGTGGCTTTGCAGATGTGTTTGCTTTGTATAGTGAAAATAAAGAACATTTACTTATAATATGGAGAATTGTGCTTTATTCTGTAAAGAATATAATTCTACTTTGTTAAAATGCAAATTATAATTAGTTAAGGAATGTATTCTTGTGCAATAATGACCGTGTATCATCTAGGGTTTGCTCCTAGTAGAGGAAAAGCTTGCCAGCATTTGTAAACAGATGACTTTAAAGTACTAGTTCTGACTATTTTCTTCTTATAATGAGAGACTGGTAATAACCAGCTTCTAAATGCACAGCATTAGAAGCTGAAGTCTACTGTTCAATTTAACCTGGCAAATGTAAATCTGATCTGGAGTGACCATGCACTTCAGGAGTGAAAAGTAATTGAAATTCAAGCGTCACAAAAGCACTAGGATTTAATGACTGTATCAAGTAAAACCAACACACAAAGGAGAAAGTAACATCTTTAGTCACTATCATGAGAAAGTAATGACATTTTCCATTTGAATGGAATACAACATTAACCATTTTATCTGTGAAAAAATTTGTAGTTATTCTATCTCCTAGAAGGTTTTTCTGACCAGTTTTGGGCTATTAGGCTAAAGATCACATGGCTAGAAGGAGCATTAACCCATACTTAAGGCCTTATGAGCTCCCAGGTGCTATGAATTACACCAGGAGGTACCGTTTTGGTAGCAGTGACACGAAACGGCAGATGTGCCAAGAGAAATGAAACCAGGAGGTGGAGATTAGAGAGAGAAAGAAAGGGACAGAAGGCATTTTAAAATATTCTTTTATTTCCTGTAAAATAAAGGACAGGAGGAACAGAAAGTACAGAAAGAGAAACAAAGAGAAGTTTATTGGCCATTTTGGCATCTGCACACAGGCAGCTGCAGTGTTGTGCAGTGGGAAAGCTGAAGGACAGCCTAGCCACTGCAGGAAGCCATAAGGAGAAAAAGGGCAGAAAGCATTATTTCTGTAGTTACACTAGTCACCAAAAGTGAGTGATGCCAAAGCGGTTGTGCCTATTTCAGCTGCTCTACAAGCAGCCCTGTATGAAGCCATAAAGCAGGAGCTTGCTTGTGTTGTCACTGTACAGGCTGACAGGTGGCAATAGTCAGCATGGGAATCATGGCAGCCATGTGTTTTAGAGGAGTGAGAGTGGGGAAACAACAAGCTGACAGCGTCACAGGGCCAAATTTGCTTGCTACAGGTAGTCCTGAATTCTCACTCAAGTCCTGATGAACCCAATGAGGATGATGTGGTGTGTCAGTGACAATAAGGGAGAGGTTGTCCAACTTGGTGTGTCTCACCAAGCAACACCAGCAGTACTACTTTCTGGGGTTGAGCATGAAGAGACTCATTTCATCTGGCCTGTGCCAGTTTTATCAGCAGTTATGGCATATTCAAAATCTAAATTAAGTTTCATGGTTTGCACTGTTGAGAACACGGATGTCCTTTAGGGGAACTCTCAGAAAAAATCTGGTGGGGACCTACCTGACCCTGGCTGGCCAAAACTTTCAGAAAACTGTGGAGGTGAGTTTAAGGCTAAATGGATGCTAACTGCAGATACATCTGCTCTACTTGCTGTACTTTACAGTCAATGTTGGGTTTGATACACAAAGGATTTTCTGGTTTAAAGATCTAGATTTTAGCAGCTCCTAAGTGGATATGGATTTGAGAGAACAAATGAATTAAATAATGTTAAAAAACCTCACACAACCACCTAGTATTGACTGTGCCTTATCCTGTAATGCTGTTTTTTCCCATTAAGGTTGATCTCATCTCAGAAGAATTTGTTTGTTACTTCTTTTCCCCTCTTAGGAAAAAATAAGGGGTTATCTAATAAAATTAATCTACAGCAGCTAATCTAGTTTTCTGTGGAGACTTTTGTATTCTTTTTCTCCTAAGAAAGAGAGATTTAAATGCTGTCTTACAAAGTACAGGCAATCTTTTCATTTCATTTTTAGGAGATCTTGATATAATACTGGCTATATTTACATAAAATAATTCTATTTGAGAAAGGAGGATGAAGTTCATTAGTGAGGAGACATGGTCTCAATGACAGGTTTTGCAATACGACCAACACTGACAAGTCTTTCTGCATCTTGAACAAATCAGTTTATCCATCACAGACAGTATGAAAAGGGAAACAGTCATGCAAACTACTGTCTAAATCATGAGAAAAAATCCATAGCAAATATTTTACAGGCAGGAGAGATGATGAAAGGCTTCTCAGCAAAAGAAGGAGCCATGGAGACAGACAGGATGGAAATCTGTCTTCCATTTTCACCCTTTCAGTGATGATAGTGGCAGAGCCACCATTTTCTTCAGTGAGTCCAGCAGGTTGTTCAGCTTATGCAGGCATGCCCGTGAAACAGCAGTAATATTTAAGATGCCCCTTAACTACCTGTAATATGCATTTGCATATGCATTTGCAGTGACATAGCTAATGTAGGGACACAGAGTTAAAGGATTTCCTGTCCCTTGAAGTTTGTAGCACTGCCACTGGCAGTACAATCCTCAGATGCTGTGCCCTGAAACGCTGCAGCTGTCTGGTGCCTGGCCCAGTGCGTGTGCATGCTTGTGGAGTGGTCCTCACCTCCTTCTTCCTCACATGGGCACCCTCTTAATCAATTCAGATTTCTAATGCATTCATACAAAAGAAACCAGAAATGACGAGTGAGTACGTGGGTTGAGCAAATAGTTATTTAATTGGTGGGAAATGAAGAACAGAGTTGCGCTGCCTCAGACAGTATTTACCTTAAAACAGAACTCTGATAGACTGCAATGCCTCCCATGGACCCAATGTGAAAACTGACATCTTTTTTCACAACAGGCTCACAAAACCAGATTAGACTAACAGATCTGATACTGCAAAACTGGCACAAAAACAATAGGGTTAAAGGCACTGTAAGTGGAAGAGAAGCTCTTTATCTCAATAAGCAGTCTACATAGAGAGCTGAGGGGTATCATCTCCTCTTGAGGCACAAACAAGGGCCAGTATTAACTTTAATCACATCTGCAGGTGACTCTACCCCTAACAGCTCTGTAGGCACTGAGTACTGCAACAAGACACTGTTTTTCTGCTTAAAGCATTTTTCTCCTATATCTTTTGTGCCTATATTTTGAAGTATCAGATCAATCAATCTAATCCTGTTTCATATGATCATCATAAGAAGATGCTTAGTTTTAGTCCAGTGTCACACTAAGACAGTGACACTCTGCAAGTTGTTCTGTTTACAATTGTTAACTTTTCTGAAACAAATGTGATATTTCACAATATATTGCTTCACAATGTATTGGCATTAAAAAGTTTCTTTTGGGAATGACTGCATCCAAATTTTCAGATTTTTCAGATGTTCTAAAATTTTGTAAAGCATTAGGTAAATACAGACTTGCTATTTCATTCTACAAATATACACCCACTTTCAAATATAATAGTTTGTGTGCTTCCACATAGAAGAAATTAGAGATACTGCCTCTCCATCTTAATCATTTCACATTTACTTTTTCATTACATTTTCAGTCAAAGCTGAAATAGCAACATGCAGTATGAAATTCTGGTTTTGCATGAGTAATAATATAACTCCTTAGATAATAAAATCAGAATACTGTTAGGGTAAAAACTGAAGCCTTTTTTCTCTTGGCTTGGGGTCTGATTTGTGTTATTTGAAATAATGCCTGTGATAATACATTAATATGACCAAGCATCCTAGAAAAGGTTTTTTTTCTCCTGTCCTCCCTCCCCATTTGCTTTTTTAACCTCAGGTTCCCAGCAACTGCCCTGTGTGGGAGCCTATAAGGAAGAAAACAAACGATCCTTTTACACTACTTATAATGTAAGGCATTTTTTCTCTCAAAGATTACAATTTGCCTGCAGAGAACACAAGGAGGATAAAATAGGACCAAACTGACACCTGTAAGCTTTTAAGATGTTGAGCTGAGATACCACACCAACTTCTAATGCTACACAGGTTGTGCAGGAAACAAGAAATCCATTTCTCAAGTTGATTTAAGGTAGAACAGGTGTGACTTACAGTTGTCAGCCTCTGTATCAGCACTTAAACTGCATCAGATGTGATAAGTTCATGTTTCAAACAGGGAGTTAACTGTAAAGACTATTTGATGAAAAGAAAAGCAACTAGTAAAGTTAGGTATGAAACACGTCTGTATCAGCAGGAGGCTTTACAGCCTTTAGCACCACTGCATGAAAGCATGTAAGAGTGTATTATTGTACACTCTTGCCTGAGGCTAACGCAGATGTTGATGACTATGCTGTATTCAAATCTGATACCTTGCATCCTTCACATGTGATGACTCCATAGTGTATTCCAGAGGACTTATCACCACAAATTTTGCATGGTATCACTTCAATTTGTGCTGAAAAAGAAAACAAGACAAACATTTTGAGTAAATAATTCTGCTTAATTTCTTTCTCAAATGAAGATCTTGAAAACTATAGCTAGACATCAGGCAATCTCATCACCCTCCTGACAATATGAAACTGCTTTGTATTCTACTGTCCGTTTCTGAATGCTTTTATTTGGCAAATTTTAATTGCTTTAGCTTATGTAACTTCTACCATAGCCCACAAAACTCTTCAACAATTTTAAATATCTCAGAATTAGCAAGTTTTTCCTCATATTCTCATTTCTTGTTTTTACTTGTTAATTTCATCATCATTATTGCTAATGACAGTCATCAGGCCTCTTAAATAATTACACAGATTGTTCTTGGTTACACATTTCAAGTATTTATGACTTCTCACTTTGTGGAATTACATATAGTATTGCTGAATTTTGACACATTTTTCAAAGCAGTAAAGGTGATGAAGTTGTCACATCCTTCAGATTACGGCTTCAAGACATGCAAAAATACCAGTCCCACTGGTAGAGCTAAGTTTGCAGGCGATTGCTCAATATCTTCTCTTTGAGCTACTTGTTTCAGCACAGGCAGACAAGGCCCACAGCAGCCAGTGGCTGTGTGCTGGGAAAGGCATGTACTATCTGAAAATGTTTGAATATTGATATGCTTCAGATCCTGTTATAAATATAAAGGTCATTTAATTCAGAGAAGGAAAATATATTTCGCTATATTCCTTTTTTTTTAATTCCTTCATAGTTTTTTGCTTGCCTCAACTGCCTTGAATCCTTTGTGCATTTCCTTTATAACACTGTAAAAGCGCAAACTCTGAAATGTAGGGAAGGACTGTGCCTTTATTCTATTTAGGTGCACTGCGAATAAGTAGAAGATCTATTTGTTTTCTCTTTCTGAGATGCTGCCTTTGATCAAGCACATTTTTAGCCAAGGCTTAGGCAAGCAAACTATTTTTTAAATTGCTCCTAATCCAGGATGGATAGAATTAATTTTATTGTATTAAATAGTAATTTGTTGCTAAAATATTCTGGATGGAGACAACCCAGAACCAAAATCTTTCCTGTCTTTTTAGTTAAGTTCATATCTAGAAATAAAATTTCATATGTCATTCACAATTTTGAGCTTAGCTTCTGTATCCCATTTTGTTTTCATGAACTAGGCAGTGGTAGTTTCTTTCCCTTCTTAAGAAACTAACATACATTAGCTATCCTGGCATGACAGATGCATAAAAAAGAAGGCGATTCCCTACAGAAAAGCATCTACAGTTCCTCGGCAATTTTGCCAGGTTATCTTGCTCAAAAATTCCTATGCCTTATTCCTGTTGAGATAATTAAAACATTTAAATATATGCCTCCAGGTACTGCTCTGTGAGAGGCTAGTTTAAGTAATTGCTTACAGGTCTCTAACTGAGATCATATGAAGGGAGAAAGGCTTAACTCTGGGACTACACACTGCTTTATGTTGACAACCCTCAAAGACATGTGTCAATGTCAGAGGCAAGAACGACACTGGGAATGTGAGGAGATCTTCAGGAAAAGCCAAGACAAAGACATAAAAAAAACCCCAAACCCAAACAATATGAAAGCACTTTTAATGTGACTTGCATATACATCTGTAACGGCACTAAGAACAGAGACAGAAGTATTGATACTGTGACACTTGTGGCATTTAGCACAGCACTTGTTACAGTGAGCAATCAATAACTGAATGCATGACTTGCAATTATAAGCACTATGCTCATGGTAAATATCTATGGCCCAGGTCACTAAATTCTAAGGATCCGGGTTTCAATGAATATGAAATAAATACTTTATAGACTTGTGACTCATCAGTTAATTCAAACCCTTATTTGAAACTAACCATTCTATAAATTAGTAAGTACAGGATGTCTAGGAAATTGCTGCCATGGCTCCTTAGAGAGTCACAGAAAAGACAGTATCTTTAGGACACAAAAGACATTTGAAGAAGTTTGGAAAACTAGACTCTGCTACTGTCTCCAAGGCATTTCTTTTTGTTCATAAGGCAGCAGGGCAATTTAAGGATTCTTAACAGAAAACTGAGTCATTAATTGTACAAGCCAGATGAAAAAGAAGCCACTGTATTCCCAGAAACCTCTTGAATTACTGTAATTAAAACCCAGTGTACCAGGTTTCTTTTGCAGATTTAATGATTGTCAAAGGCTACTACACCTTTTCCACACCGCATATTTGATCAGCCACATATAATTTTATGTTGTTTTTCTTCTTCCCTTCTCCTCTTAAACTGACAAACAGTTTAGGGACTTGTATATCCTACCTTCATAGCTATTATAAAATACGCAGCTTGCTTTGGAATCCCTTACAAGTATAAAATGCATTGATTCAGTACAGCTTCCTCAATATTGAGGCAAAAATGTAATGAACTAATAATAGTGGGGTTTCCACCATGATAACTTTCGGCAGCACAGGAATAGAACTTATTTTCTCCCAATGTAGTAAACATGAGCAAAGAATAAGAACAAATCTGCTTCTCTGTGCTTTTAAAGGACTTCCATTTGCATTCTCTACCCATCAACTTTCATAGTGCAAATAAGAATAATGGTTCCTGCCTGTTTTCAAGCAGTAACACGGGTCTCAACTGTCCATTTGTCCAAATTTTCAATAAGCATGTTCAGTTTTCACCCTGTCTTGACATTAATCACTGGATAAAAGGCTGCAAAACCACCACCACCCTAATGTCTAAGAAAAAATTTATAATGTTTTCCATTGTGATCGCTCCTTACCACCCACTGAGCTTCTCCCATCAGTACCACAGGACCATCCTATCTCTCTGCAGTATTAATCTCTTATTTGCCACTTAAGTTTAAAGTTCTTTGGGGTTGAGATCTGCCTCTAGTTTTATATGGCACCCTACAAATTAGAGTGCTGCAATGGTAATTAATTAATTCTACAAGACTAGCAATAATAATCCTCAGATGCTGAGTTTACCACCTGGAACCTAACTCATCCTCTTAGGACAACAGGAAGAAGGAAGAATTCTGTTAAGGAAGCAAATGCAAAATCATCTCACACATTTGAAATGAACACTTAGATAAAAGCAAATATGTATGTAAAACCATCTTCAAACCAAAAATTTGCTATTTTCTCAAATGCTGCCCCAAAAGGAATAAATAAAAAAGTACACTGAACTGATCTTTTTGTTCGGTTGGTTTTTTTTAAACAGCAGAAAAGTTTACTCATGGGCACAAAATTAATTATCTTAAAAGTAAAAAAAGTATTTGTGAGGACTGCCACTCTGATGTGTATGTTGTCTACATGCACATGTTAACTAGAAAAAAAGCAAAGGTCACATTTTCTATAATCTCAGTTTCACACCTGAGGAACTTCGTTTGGGTGAGACTATAATATCCCAGGCCTGTCGCTCTGGTTCCATGGGTCAAAAAGATTTAAGCTATCCATATTTTAGCTCTTGATCAAAAGAGATACTAAAGCATGCTAGGCATGAACTTTGAAGAGGACGTCCTCTTTCTAATTTGTTGCTCCAGGAGTGATTGCACTTGGAAACTTCAAGGCTAACCACAGAACTGATAGAAAAGAAAAAAAAAAGCAGCTCCTTCATCTTCCAGGGATTCCCATCATCCTTAACCTGAAGCTCTCTGAGCAATGCTAGATTGATGCAGCTCACTTTCTTGTTTGTATTCCTAAGTGATTTCAAATTATGTATACTCAGGATTTTTATCTAGTTGGCAACTCTGCTTTTTTTATCCTGGCCTCTGTGAGTAAGAGAGGCTTCTTCCCTTAAACTTTACCATCAATAGAAATTTCCACTTTAAGTTAGGCTGCCAAGTAGATCTTGGTAACTCCTTTGCCACTGTGTGGCTTCACAGCAAGACTTCAGGTGCTTTGCATTTGTATTTATTACCTGAAAATATACAGCTGAGGATACTAGTTATGTTTTCAGCCTCTATCAATACCTCATGCAGTGAGAGAAACATAGTTAGCAATACCTTAGCAGGCCAGTTAATGCCAGCTAATGTTAATTAATGTGTCCATAGATAGATCTGCTATCAGCCATACCCCAAATGAGACAATAGAGTAAGCAAATATGATGGAATTCGCCCAGGAAAATATTTTCATAATATCTAAGCATTTTCATGCAGTGATACACACAACTTTGTGAGCCTGGACCCTGGACTTTGTTAGAACTATGAAGACTGCCAGGTCCATTCTGCCCAGGGCCCTCTCTGCATGTGCAGCAAGGCTGATGATTCCCGAATATGCCAGTCCTACAGCTCAGGCGCAGAGATTTACTAATTCCCCAGAAGCAGAAGTCCTTGTATATCTAGTATGTCCCACTAGGCAAATGCAATAGATTTGATCTATATATGATCTGTAAAAACTTGTCATGAATTTCAAGGTAAGTGGTAGCCTTGGAGGCTGGATATTGAGAAATCTGATAAATTATTGCTCAAAATAAAAGGGTGATAGATTGCTGCTAAACAGATTGTATTTGCCAGAAATCCATGTAATTTTCAGGTCTGATTTCTTTCACGGCCTCACAGTTTCAGTACATTTTTTTTTAGCTTATAATCAATGCCACTTGAAAGGCTTTTTTTTTGTGACATGTTTTCTTTTCCCTTCCTGTTCTATGATTTTCCAATGGGGGCAAAAAAAAAACAAAACCCACACTGAACTGTACACCAACTTTTCTTACAAATCAACTCTGCCCTTTATTGCATGGTAATTCTAAGGACTGATGGAAAAATCCCTTTTTAAACCTCAAGATTTTTTTGATTAAAATAAAAGTCTTTATGTGCATAGTTACTGTGTGCATTTAAAATTCATTTTTTTCTAATGAAAAAGTAAGATTAAACATTAGAAATATGCATGACGATGTCTGCAGACTGATGAAAAGTCTCAAAATTATATGTTATATGTTAGCCTTTCTGCAGGTTTTACATATGAACGAGATATGTTTATATCTCTACCGTAGATATATACTTTGTAAGACTTTTTGTAACATTTTCATGGCCACAATAATGTTTGTAGACTATTGCCAGAAGCTTTGAAGCAGAAAGATGAAGTAATAGTTCAAATGATTATGACTGCTCCAGAGTCAAAAGTAATCTCCAAAGTGCTCATATGATCTCATCTTTTTGTATCTCACTGTTACATTTTGGAGCAAGTCTGGAAAGATTACTTGCCTTTACATTCAGCATAGGAGGCGAAATTATAGGGAAAAAAAAAATGAGCACAGTAGAACCACCTTTTCCCATCACAATAAGAATAGAAATAGGAAAAAAAATGTTTTTATTCACATGCCCTTTCTTTCCTTTGTGAAGTGTAACTACAATAGATCTAGCAGTGTTATTTAACAATTTATGAATAGTAAAAAGTTGCTATGCTTATGATGGTCCAAGGACATAGATGAGATGAGATTTTCAGATAGATGAAATATCTTTTATTAGACCAAGGGATACATTCTTTAGAAAAGAAATGCTTTTGGACCCCTAGGTTTTCATCACACTTTAGGTAGGAACAAAGGACTTCAAGCTTAAAACAGGTTAAGGATAATTGCACAGAGCTGAATTTCATTATGCTAATCAATTAGAAAAGCTGCAAGATTTGCAAGGCTGGATGATTCTCTGTGGCACAAAACTAGTTGTGAGCAAGAGAGCCATAAAGGTCTTAAGAACAGTGACATGATGCTGTGAGATAATTGATATATGCTTATTTTTGATTGCCAATCTTTTATTTTTTTCTGCAGAAGTGATGATTTTAATGAGTTAAAAACATTCATAAATTAACAGAAAATCTGGATTTCCAGGGAGTTATTACATGATCTACAAATAAAAGCTATGCAGGTTTTTTTTGCCAAGAACGGCAGACCAACACTCAGTGAAACATGAGAAGTTTAGGAAGATGCCAAAGGCACACAAATTGCTACCTAGGAGCTTGTTTATTTCTTTATTTTGGACAAGACAGAGTGGTTGAAGTGCATAAGAAGCACAATTGTTTAAGGCTGTCCTGGACTTTCGTGGCAAGGTTCACAAGCATGGAGAGTAGCAGAAGAGAAGCAGAATTGCCTGTACCCTTTGCAGGGCAGTAATAGCTAACACAGGCGAGTACAGCCTAGTGTCCAGATCAAAAAAGACAAAAATCAGCTCCCTGTCAGAATCTATTGCTCAAAGGCAGCCCCCTGAAAAATTGTGCTTGATGAGATCAGAAAGGGTCCAAGAATCAGTAAACTTTGGCATCTCTCCTAGAACTCTGTAAATCTGCAGAAGAGCATTTTCGTTGCCTCTCAATATGGGCTTCTCTATATTAATCTATGAACTCTTTCCCCTAGTAATTCATATGGATGGAAATTTTGTGTGTAACTTCAAAGGACGGTGCTACAGTAAAACAAGTTAGCACACAAAACCAGGTTGCCAAACCGATGATTTGGGCTACATAGCTCAGAGAGATTAAATTAAATTCTCGAAGCCTTATCCTGGGCCCCATAAAGAGCCTTATTCGCAGGGGAAGATACCAGTGTATAAAAAATGCAGGATTATTACTGTACAGTTTATACTTCCCTAAAAGACTCAAGCAATGGTTCTGCTGATACTGCACACTTTCCCTAAAGAGATTATTATGGTAATCCAAAATATTATACTATCCAAGCTATCTTACATTTGAGCTCATCAGATCCAATGTTCTGCAAATAATCTCTAGCAGCTTTACCTAGTGTTTATATAAGCTGGTCAGAATGGCTATTTGAGAAGTGATGACCATGTTTTCCATGCAATTCTCTACACAGTACATGTGCACTTGCTCAAAAATAGAAGCCTATACAGAAAATATATTGCACAGATAAGGTCCTTTCCTATGAGAAGTACATTTCCTATCTACTCTGCATACCTACTTGTAATCGTATGTGGATGTTTCACTTAAATGGATTACAATATAGCAGGCATTCAGAAGGACAAATTCTTTTCTTCCTTGCTTGTCTCTACTCAAGAAAGCTACTCAGAGTGAGCTGAGTGTTTCTAAATTACTGTTTCTGGGTAGACAAGAAGTCATGGCTAGCTGACTGAAGCTGTCATATAGTACGCACCATCTCAGTGGGAATTCTCTGTTAGATATGCATAGGTCACTGCTGTACAGTTACAAAGCCTAGCAGCACAAAGAGATGTTGCAGGAACAGGCTCTGAAGACCTATTTTTAAGGCTGTGGGATCACTGATGACCTTGTCTTTCCTCACACCCAACCAGTACTATTGTTTGCTGGAGTGGTGTGGAAATGAATTCAAGACTTTAGCTTGCAGTGGAAGGAAGGTGTACTGCTCATTCTTAGCTCTGCCTGGGGCAGCACCTTCTTCTCCGGGTCTTTGCTAGTTGACTGCAGCTGCAGCATATGCACAATTCTTGTATCCTCCTCCCCTTCCCCTCTTACTAATATTGTTTTCTTCTAGTGTTCCCAGTTTCCTGTACTTCCAGTAACACTCAAACCCAGAATTTGATGCCATGCAAAATCATCAACGGAAATGAAGACTGTTGCAAAGTTCAGGTCTGCACACAGAATGAGCTGACAAGCAGCAATTTGGGCATTCATGACTCAGTTGCCACTAAACAGGGCCTGAAGCCAGTCTATGTACAAACAGAGGCTTCAAGGATAATCCTAATTAACTCATCTTTTACAACTGTCTGTTTTCTGAACTGCTTCTCAAGCACTTGCTCCAATACAGGGAAGAAAGGCTGCGCCAACAGCTGGGATAGGCAGCTGTAAGAGACAGCAAAGGCATGGGTGCTAGTAATGCAATAGTACAGTTCACTGTGAATGATAAAGGACTTAGAAGCTTTGTTTAATCTGTGGATGCACATAAAATAGAGTTGCTGGACCTACAAAGACTGCAGCTTCAGAGAAAATAACAACTGGGTCAGAACCTTCTCCTGTTTTCCCAACTCTCTGTTTTCTTTTCTTTTCCCAATATTTATATTTAATGCAAAAGTTATTCTCAAAATATTAAATACAGAGTTTTAAATGCTTTCTCCTTCTGGAAATTTATAAAATAACAGAATCAAATAATTTAAATCTCTACTTCTGAAAATTAATAAGTTGCACACTGCTAGAACTGAATGCAATTAAAAATATGATAGAAAAGTCACTAAGTGATACTTAGAATAGAAAAGCACTCTCAAATAAGTGAGTTCACCATTCAAATAGCTGGATGTTTCATATTCTTCTATTTCTGATTTTAAAGAGGTCTCAGTATGTTCTACTTTTTATAAACAAAATATTAGAAGAGGAAAGAAGAGAGGCTGAGATCAAAAAAGTCCAAACCTAACACATACACAGTAGGAATAATTAGGGAAATTTTTAAGATTTCTAAGCCATGTTTAGAATGTCAGCATTAGTAGGAACAAAAAAATCACTTCAGAGTCCAGAAATCATTGGAGTGGCATGCATGAAATATCTAATAATTTCATATGTTGTGTGCATTTTTAAAAAAAACAAATTTCATTTTCTTTTGTAATCGTTGTTACAGCTACCTCAAACATTACTTCTAGAATACCGTATCCAAAGATGGCATATTACTTTACAAGTTTCGAAAATGTGACTTAAAATGACTTAAAGGTAATTTTAAAGCATACTCAGTGGTTATTAATAGCTTTTGCAAATGTTGAAAAATCTTATTTTCCAACTTTTCTCTCTCTTCTACACATATTATGTTATAGAGGCGATACAGAAAAAAACTCACATCTCACAATGACGTAACAAGGATATGTTTCATATGGTAAATATTCTGCTGTGGAAATCACATATAAAATAATATAATGTTCTTTTGCTTTATCAGTTAGCCCAATGCCTTATTCATTAAAATAGCATAACTGATTACCTATAACACACCACTGTTATTAGCAAAACTCCCCTCTTTATATTTATTTGAATATGCATGCCTGCAAGACTGTTTAAACATGTAACTACATTAATTGATCATATACTCAATTTCTCCCAAATACTTCATACCAGTATAAATTTTTATAGTTTCATCAATTGCTGTGTCAGGTAAATGTTACATTTCTGGAAATTTAGTCCTGGGAGTTTTCTTTTATCTCATACTGAAAATCAAGCACAAAAGGTAGCCCAGCAATAAGCAGTGAAGAAGTAGATACACTGCTGAGTCACCTGAAGATGTACGTTTAAGTAGATTAACTACTCCCCCCCAACACTTACTACTCTTGTTTTGTCAAATGTTTCTCATTCTTCGAAATCTCTGTAAATCTATTTGTCCATGCTTAATTATACTGTTTTATGAGTGCCATATGTAAGTTATCTTCAAGAAAATTCTAGCTGATTTGACTATTACAAACATATAGCATGATTAACAATACTTTGGTGAACCACAGGGTGTGATACAACTTAAAAACCCAAAGCATTTTAGTAAACTAAATATATTGTATATTTGCAGTCCTGATAAACTAATTAATGCGGTTTTTAATCTGTGCTTTACAGTTTAAACCTTCTTGCCAAAATAGCTAACTGTAATGCTCAAGGAAAAGTTGAGAGGGAAGAATACATATGCTCAGTTTATGTCTTAATTTTTATTAATGAGCATGCTTCAGTACCAAAACCCTTCTTAAAAATAGTTTCTGCCCCTCCTCCCCCTTCTGTTTTAGGATTGTTTTTTTTTTTCTTTTTCCTTTTAAGACAGAAAATCATCCAGCTGGTTGCCCAAGGGAAAGAAGGAATAGGAAAATGTTTTTCTGCAGGTACATATTTTGGTTCTGAGCTGAACTAGGTAAGCTAGGAGAAATTCAACACACTCAAGTAGAATTATAGCACTGCAGCAAAAAAGAGGATCTAACTGGCATTGCCTGCGACTTTATGTAACTGCCATTACAGTCAATGGAATAATTTCCCATCCACTTTCCTGGATCACTTTCCTTACACTACCTTCCTCCATATATTAGGCATAATATAACTCCTACAATGCAAAACTGACAAAAGACATTGGCAACAATAAACAAGTAAGAAGACTGATTTCAGTCTGAAATGAGTCTGAAATCGTCCTGATGCTCCTTTCTCAGAGCTTTTCGAATGTGTTCATATTTTTGATCATCAATATGGATTTTCACTTTGGCACATTTTTATTTAAAATCTTTGCCCCAGCTTTTGAAAAGCAATCAAATCAGCTGGAGATATTCTTGGATTTGCATCTGTTGCTGTCTGAAAAATGTTATACTTCTCAACTGTCTACATACCAATTTAAACTGCCATCTTTAACAGTAGGAAGAATTAATCTTTAGTAAAACTCCAAGTGCAGTTGTCTCAAAGATAGATTTGATATAGCATGTTTAATATTTCCCTATTTATTCTTCATTGGAACACCTCATATTATTAAGAAAGTGAAGAACAAAAATGTTTCAACTCACCAGTTGCATCAGTTTTTATTCTGGGTTGAGTATCACACATTTTGTCGTAAATAAGTAAGATCCCTAGGAACAGAACAATATTCTTCCTATTACCCTTCTCACTCACAGTTACACCTGTGCTGTTGCAAAAGTGGAGTCTCAACAGACTGCATTAACAAGATTAAACGGAAGAAGTGATAAAGACACAGGCTGTTCCATTTCATTAAAGAAGGGAGAAAGACTGCTGGAGAAACTAAGTAATGAAACATTTTATTTTGATACAGTAAAATGCACTTTTTATTCCAGCCCAATCATTTAAAAACAATTTTTTTTTTCCTGGAAGTTCTGAAAATAAATCTCAGCTTTCTTTTACAATCAGTTGATTTTGTTTCAGATGTGTAACTAATGGGGGATTAGAATGATAGATTTAAAATGAGAAATTTTATTTTACATGTTTTTTTTATTTATTTCATATTTTACAGCTAAAAACCCACCTTGTGAAGTAACACCTATATTTCACCTATCTGCAACCAGAGCAAAAAAGTTAATTTGGTTACAGTTTTTTTAGACTCCATGCAACAGACCTGACTGAAATGTCCCTTGGACAAACAATATGTTAAAGGAGTACCAACTGAATCCCAGTTGCCCTTATTTTTCACAGGCAGAGGGAATTTAGGAGAAAGCGCTCAGTCTGAATCTCTAACAGACTTGCTCAGAGCTGGGAACTACTATTTTTTTTTCCCCTAGGCCCCCACATTGGCTAAAATTGCATCCTCATTCACAGGTTATACTTGCAAAGGCATGCAGTAGCTGTCATGGTACAGAAAAACACAAAGCACCCCAAGCTTCACAACAGGCTTTCTGTCAAAAACAAAACAAAGCAAAACAAGACATAAGAAGACAGCACTTTTACAAAACAGCTAATACATTAAACGCAGTGCCTCTCACTAATTCACTTTTCCCTTGGGAGTCTTTGCGGGTTTTCTGTGCTTGGAGAGAATTTTCCTCACCTCCCCGTTACACATTCCCAGGCTTTTTTGCTGGATTGCTCTCCGAAGTTGATTTCCAGGTAGCCATTCCCTATTAAACCATTTTCTCACATCCTAACCTTTTGCATAAAGTAATTCTTGGAATAAGAGATGATTGAAATTTTAACAGTTCTGTCCAGCTAACTCTGCATATTCATTCCCTTGGAATTTGTGCCAAAGATAAAACAGAGAGGACTTAACTTTTACGATGCAATGAGCTTAATACATACAGAAGACTACTAATCCTACATATCATTAAAAAAAAAGTTTTAAATTGCTACCATCTCAGCCACTTTGCGTTGAATGCCTGTTCTGGTTAAATGCAACAGTTGAGGGATTTTCAACAAAAAAACCCCAAAAAACAAGGAAACTATGCAAGGGGAAATATTAGGGGAGAGTTCCAAAGTTTATGAAAATAAGCAGAATTGCTGAAGATTAGGTGAAGTACAGAAAACAAACAAATACAAAACCTAGGAATAGGCAGGCTGAAAAAATATTTTTTTTCCAATAATGAGGAAAACATTTTTGGAAGAATAATAAGAACAGGATGACTTAATTACTTATAATAACTCATTTAAATCTGCGTAAACATTGCACAGCTATTTTTTCATGTCTGTTCCTAGAACCAGTCACGTAGGCTACATGTGATGTTCTGGGATTATAATCTTTAATGAGGTCCCAAACTCTTGGCATGCTGCATTTCAGATGAATAAAAATCCCCTGGCTTGCTAAAAGAATAGGAATTGCCCTCTCTTTATTATTTCATAAAGGGATGCCTTTGATGTTATCGGGCATAATTTTTCTTGACTGGATAAATAATTGGTGTATAATTTTCCTCCTGTTGCAACAGCACTACATTCTGCTCAAGTAGTGATTGCCTAAAAAGATTTTTAAGTCTTACTGTTTCATAATATATTTCAGTTCCCTGTTAGACACACCATTTTCCTCTAGATTAAAAAAAAAATAGATCCAAGAAATGGCCAAAAGAAATGAGCAACATTTAAGGGTTCTTTTTCCTTTTTCTCTCTAATTTGTGTAACTGAAAATTAGTTCTGCATGGGTCAGAAAGAAACCAATAGATTGTTGCCAAATATTACAGACCCTTCTGATGCAGGAATTAGTCACAAAATGGTACTGAGCAGTGATTCCAGAGGCACTGGCTTTCAAATCAAGAATGATCACTTGACTAGCAGCCTAATAAATCACCCTATATGTCCTTTAGGCTGTGTTCTACCTCTACAGGCATCCAGGCAGGCAGAATTGGATGCAATGTTTGCATTTTGTAATGAGAACTCACTTCAGAAGAAAATGGCGATATTTAAACTCTTACAAAAATATAATGTTAAGACATTGTTTTCAATTCAAAGTCTGTATTTCTAGAAACATACCGCACTTTCAGCTGAAAAAAGATGATATTGAGGAACAATTACAAAAGCTGAACAAATACAAAACAAGAAACTCCTGTCATCTATAGCACAGAGTAAAGCAAGCTCTGACATCAATGCATTACTAGGTGCCTTCTGACCAGAAAGCTGTCTTGTGACCTGGCTTAACAGCCTGAACCAATGGACAATCTGCATAAAAAGGGCCATCATGCACTTCCTTTTTAACTGTTTCAACACAAAGGGGTCATTGAATCATAGAATAGTTTGGGTTTGAAGGGATCTTTAAAGGTCAACTATTCCAAACTCCGTGCAATGACCATGAAAGGTTCTATTTACACATTCATGAAAATATGTTTCCTATATTCATTTCTGCCTGATGATGTTCAACACAACAAAGATTTTTTCAATATGATAAATATTTCTAAGATCAAGAAATGGAAGAGTCTGATGCTGATAAATGCTATGCCTTATTCTTTAATGTTCTGACAGTTTATTCTCTCTTCAGTCTAACTTTCTCAGCAGTTTTTTGCATCTTCTAATACAGACATTCAGAGGATTAATTACAGAAAAGAGGAATGTAAACAATTTACCCCAGTAACTTAGAAAGAAAAAGAAACTATAAAAGTTGTTTCACAGAAACTTGACAATCGCACTAAAGTTAAAAAAAAAACAAACACAAAAACAAAAAACAAAAGAAAAACCAAAACTACCAAAACCACTCTCCTGAAAAGATAAAGGCACTCAAATTCAGAAGGGTCATCAATTGGGTATTACAGGTTTTTGTAGAAAATACAAATACTCAAGGATATGGTCTGCTGGAGCCAATCTGTATACTTTGATAGTTTCAGCTGTTCTAGGTGATAGCTCTGGTGAAAATGATTTAGCTAAACCAAGGGTAATATGGCCATTAATTTAGAGACAAGCAAATGTGGAGATTATAAGGGAGGTACAGTGGAATTCACTTCCATTCAGCCACCTTGTTCTTGTTAAGAGCAGGCACTGAGTGCATGCACAGGCAGGAGCTTTCTTTTCTCTTGCTGTTTTTGTGTTTTTATCAAAAAGCACCCAGCCATCTGGGGAGTAAGGGTAATGAAAAAAAAAGTGTGTGTGCATGTGTGTGTGCACAAGCAAGATTGTACTGGCTCAGAACCTCATTTGGTGTGAACTAATGCAATGCTGCCAGTGAAGCTGTGCCCAATTATATTAACCATAGGTCAGGTCCTCTTCTCATTTATTCCTACATTACAAGACAGGTGAAAAACAAAGGAAAAGAGTGTTATTTAACAGACTACAGGTAACTATTTCACTCTCCTCCTGAAGGCCGCATGCACTACATCCTCCTGGTCTTGACTGCCAGAACTATAGGAAATTCAGCTTGTGGCTTGAGGTTGGGGCCCTGCAGAGTTTCAAAGTAGGTGCTTCTGTTCTTTCATTTTAGGAAGTAGGTATTGTCCTTGGGGAATGTTACATGATGAACCTTGCTGTCTTTTGATTTGTATATTCTTCAGCCATGCAAGCTCTGACCCACCTTGCAAATATCCTTTTGGATGTTGGCCTTCCTCCCTTGTGAATACCGAACAGAAAGAAAAGTCTTGCTGCATCCTGAAAACTTGTGATCTGCAAATCTAAGTCTCTGCAGCCCTGGGGACATTTCAACAATGTGAATTAAGTTCTATTTCACTTGTAGGCTAAAGATACAAAAATGGTGAAGCTACCTCCCAGTTTAAAGAAAAATCAATACAAAGGTATTAAGAGTCCAGGTACTTTTATCAGCGTTGCTATATATTTGGAAATTTTTTATTTTTTTTTTTTTTTCTGGTGACAAGTAACCCCACCAGACTGGGTGAAGGGGAGCCATGAATGACAGAGTGCATGCTCCAAAGGTATATTAGTCCACTGTGCAGTACATTTTAAGTTCAGAGACATCAGAAATTATAAGAGAGGCCAAACTTTTATGTGCAGAAAAGAAGGATCTTTGGACAACCTTGTAACATTAAGGTGACAGACTTCTTTTGTTGGTATGACCTCTAACACCTTTGAAAAACACTGAATGAGTTTTAAGAACTAAGGACTAGATGGTTATCCATAGAAAATTTGAAGAAAATGATGGACATGTAGGAAATAGTAACTTTGAACCAAATTGAAAGTGCTGACCTCAGGTTTTTAGCTGGTCTATTATTATACTTCTCCATGGAAACTTACAGCATCTGGGTGACTTGTTCTAAGTGACTTTTTTTATCTCACCACTTATTTCACCTTCTAAGGAGTGACAGACCCTTCTCAATAAAAAAGTCACATCCCTAAAAATGATGCTGCATGTCCTTGACATATGCAAAAGGACTTGACAGCTAAATCCATTCAAAAGCAAGTCAGGTATTTTAGACTTTTACAGTCAAGATGTTCACACACCATTTAATCAGACTACCAAAATTTTGCTGCAGGAAACCACTGATTTTCCAGAACAATTATCACTGTTCTCATGATTTTAAACTTCGTGTGTCACATCTCACGCATATCATGTCTCAAGCATCAATCTCTTCTTGTTCTTGTTTTGCTAGCACTTGAGCAAATAATTTGTCATTGGCTGCTGCCCGTGGAACTATTGATTACTTATGTGTTACGCTAAGTGCCATGAAGGTACCTAACAGGGCTCTTTTGGAAGTATAGTGGTCACCTGTAATACTAGAGCAATTAGGCAAACTTTTTTATGTCTGAAGATCATTAGAATAAGCACCAAAATTCGCATTAGGTTAGACATAAACAGAGCACTCTCTTCCACCCTGCACCCAATATATCATGAACTGCTGCACTTCTGTACAAGAAACTGACTCACTATACATTAAGACACATTTCCAAAGTTTTGAAGCACTGGACAGTTTCAGCCACATGCTATGTTGCAATCTTCATTGGTTGCTTAATTAATTGATATTTTTACTATGATTAAAATAGCCAGCAAATATTCTCTTAATTATGACTCAACTTCAGAGAAGTAAGAATACTGACTGGTGCTTTCAAGTTGAACCCACTGATCTAACTCACTCTTTGCTTGACAGTTTGAATATGAATTACATAATTTGGCAATTTAAAAGTAGATTTATTTGTCTGCCTAGGATAGGCAATTACATGTCTGAAATTTTGGCCATTTACAGAAATTACTTTATTATGATGGCTGCATAAAAAACCTCACAGTGCTTTCTGTCATGAACCAAAACATAATTCTGTGTTTAATATATATGTTATTGCCCTTCCTTTTCTATCCACTGTGACTCTAATAAGCCTGTCAGCTGTCTCCCCTGTAACTCTTGTTCCCCTAAACTGACATATCAGACTGATTTCAGCCTTCCTCAAGATCCTGGGGGCTGATGGATATCATAAAGAAAGAGTCCAGGTCTTCTGGACTTTTGTTAGAGTACCAGAAACTTAACTCTGGTAGACTCTCACTCAACATACATGCACAAAAGCTTCACAAGAATGTTGTCAGTGGAACTGTCATACAAACACGGAATGGGAGGGACAAAAAGATTTTACCATATTTTTGTGGCTTTGCTGCTGAGGTTCAAAAAACTTGACAAGAATCAAAGATTGTTTCGTTGTGGGTCCCAAGTTTATGAAGCCTTATTCTTGTTTGTCTACATTTCTTTGTAAACTAGAAAAAACAGCAACCCTGTGAATACTGAAGTGATTCATTAAGAAAAGTAGCCCCTACACCTTGAAAATAAACTCAAAGTAGAAGGATTTAATAGAGGTCATTAATTAAACAAATCATACCAAAAGGAAATATTTTCAAGAGTTTTTTATTGTGTAATGCAATCCTCAGTCATCAGTACTTTAAGCAAATTATGAGCCAAAACCTTTTAGTTTTACTCTCGCAAGTTACTGTGACTGCACTCTGCTTCCGATAATGTAGTCCACTGTAAGGTGTCTGGATTATAGTCTGTAACTATAATGTCAGGTTGAAAACCGAGTAAGATGGGACGATTTATCTGCCAAAGACCACGATCACCTTGAGTAAGTTAGTGAGACCAATGTAACTATACATAGTTCAGTCTGAGACCTCTGTATTCAATGTAAGGAAACAATAAAATGTCTCTGGCACCTCTGAATTAAATGCATCAGAAAATGGCATTTGATTGGCAGTAATGCTGCTGCTGAACTGTGCTTGTATCACGTCCCCTCAGTCTGCCAAGCCCAAATACTGGAAACAGTGGGGTAAAATTACTAGCACAGCAGCAGATTGTGCTTTTGACAGAGTGAGTGCTTTTAAATCACTCCTCTAAAGACTACTGCAGGCTTCTGTTTCCAAGTGCAGCATGTGAATAACAGATGCAGAGGTCACAAATTTAAAAATAATGAAAAAAAAAAAAAAATTACTAACTAAAGACCATGTCCGTTGCAGGAAGAAGACGTGTAACTGAGAGTGAGCATGAACCACCCAATGTACTGTGCTACTATTCTAGATATTAGTAGGATCTCCAAGCATAAGACAAAACTTCTGGCACTGTCAGTGAAAGTCCTCTAGGAAGGCATGAATTGGAGCGGACAGAATCTGCAATAGGTATGACAGCTTTATTCCAACTTGTGACATGAAAAAGATATTCATCCACACTGAGATATGTTATGGTGAGATCCAAAAACCACAAAGAACAAAGGCTCCTAAGGCTTTGGTGCTTAGACACCTGTCTTCTAAGAGCAATTTGATTCAAAAGGGGATTATTAAACCTGTATCAAGTGCCTAAATGCTTCTACAGGGTATAGGCAGTCCAGTGATTTGCCATTGGATCTGACTATCTGCTGACTGGTCACACAAAAAATTTGGAGAAAAGAAGAAAGTATCTTAGGTGTCTTTGGTTCCCTACTAAGGAAGGTTTTTATTTTGAAAATGTACCAAATTTACTTCTCAAGAGCAACTGACCAACAAAATTGTGCTAGTGCTATCAGAATAGAGGGAAAGCAGGGAATAATGTGTTCTTATACAATCGTTAGATATACCAAATGTAATAATCTGCTTATAGTGATGTTTTAGTCTCTCTGCTCAAAGCACCTGAACATTTTTTCCGACAAACCTTTAATGAAAATAGTTGCAACTTCATTAAGGCTAAGAGCAATACAGCTTTTCCATCCTAGCTGTATAAAAAAATTTGTTTGTGTGTTTTGTTATAGCTACAGAGTAAAGCAGAAGCTGTTTGTAAATCTGCATCTAACAGTTAGTATCTGGGATGTGGCCACGTCTGAGGCAAAGTACAATCTCTTGAAAGCCTCACACAGCAGTACAGACCAAGAAATGCAAAATGTTCTAGCCACACAGAACTTCAGGGACATTTAGTTAATTAGGCAAATGTGTCTGGTGTACTAGGAAATATATGTCAGAACACTTTCACAGGATGCTGTGAGAGCCCTCAGAAAGAGCCCCTCACCCCTTTCAGGAACTGATAAAGCCTATCACCATCTACAGGATAAAAGGAAAGAGCAATATCAAATGAATCACAAGTACAGCTTCCTGCCATGCTAGTGAAATAATACATCCTTGACAGAAGCCTTTCATAAGGCCATTTTCAAAGAAACGAGAACAAGCTGAAAGGAGAGAAGAGACCACCAGTAGAACAGCAGTGTTACTGTAATTTTTTTTTATCACTGTCACACTGCTTTGTCATTAGGCTAGCTGTGCTTTTCTGGCTTCCCCTTCCAGGGGCTGCCAGCTAATTTAGAGAAATGAGATATAAACCTTTAACATCTACCTCTCAGATTAAAAAAACCCCAAACCCACAAAATAAACAAAAATAGGGACAAAAACATGATCCATTGTTAGTCAGCTTCATAAACATAAAAAAATACGGAAAGGAGATTCTACTTTTGTAAGCTATGAAATATAACTCTTCTTTGCTGGTATGCTTTGATTGTTCTTGAGAACAATGAAAGATATAACCTTTGATGAACACAGCGAAATGATTAGATGCAAATTTGTTATCTCCTAATAAGATGGGATAGCTGATGAAGTTCCAAGAATCCAGTGTCCTGGGTTCAGCAGCAGCAGTCATTTTTCTCCTTCTTAGTAGCTGGTGCAGTGCTGTGTTTTTGACTTTTGGC